>JBAMBQ010003465.1:0-202322 GCA_037044495.1 Stegana nigrithorax
TTACCCTAGATCACCCACCATGACAAATGGCAACTTCGTCCCAGACACCATCGTTTCTGGTGGGAGGTTCACCTTCATGAGATTTCTTATTTTGGAGTGTTTGTAAATGGCTCGGTCAGAGACTCTTCCTGGCGCCGTTACATCCACAGCTAAGAATCTTTGCTTGGAATCTAATACAGCCAGTAGTACAATACTAAATTTGCCGTGATAGTTTCTGTAGTCGTCTGGATATTGAACCCCTGGTGGTTTAAAAATGGAGCAGTGCTTTCATAAAAGTCTCTCGCCACAGCCTTGCATTGATCTTCTGTGTTTCCCGTTGCTTTGAAATTTGTTGAATTCGCGAGAAAATGTAAAGTTAGCATTAATTTGTAAGTTGCTGACAATGCGCCCAATTTGTTATTCTTTGGTGTGAGCTTCTTTTCTAATAAGCCCAATAACATATCGAACTGTACCACCGTCATCCTCATTGTCTCGTAGAATTTTTGTGGGCACTTAAATTTGTACAGCATTAAGGTATCGAACATACCGTGTTCCCCCCTCAGTCTATAAATGGGATGATGTTCTTTGCGATACATATGACGACGACTTATGGTTGTTCTAACTTTAAGTTTCCTTAAATAGTCCCCACAGTGTGCTTCAATTTGTCGGAAATTTTCGGCGATCCTTCGAAGGAAAACACCTAGATGATGAGGTGAATTTTCGTGAAATTTTTAATATGAAATATTATTAATGAATACTATGTACTGCGCACTATTATCATGTGGAAAAACGACTGCTCCTGATGATGATACATTTCCAAAAGCTGCTTCTTCACTATCCTCCACTACAACAATAGTAGTTGTTGTAGCAATAGGAAGTGAATTACTTTCGCTAAGTAGCACTAGCGCCTCAGCGGCATCTACTTCCTCCATCAACCACCAGTTTGGTGGTACAAGATGTTCCTTGCTTCCTGCCATGGCTATTGAAGACTAACTAAAATGTAGTTACAGTTCAAACAACTTTGAACTTTGAATTATAGATGCTTTTTTTTATAGAATAAGAAAATAGCAGGATATGATGAAGATGTATCAAATAATAATTTTATTCGCCAAGGACAACACCGTGTCGATTCGAAGAACGCTTAAAAGACGTTAACCGCCAAAAAAGGCGAAGCATACGATCATGTGCGAGTGAGAAGCAAGAGCAGAAAACACTGCACTCCGTGAAGCAGTTATGCACAACGTAAAACCGACCTGCATTTTGCTGACGTCAGCATGCTGTCGAACAAAAAAACCCCGAATCTTTTTCCAGCAATTGCATTCGGGCGCCCTGACAACCATGGCGCATGTTTATTTACGTTTTGTTGGTATGTGAGTGCAAGTCAGAAGAGAGGCGAGCTAGTATTGCACTTGGTGCGTTGACTACCCTAGTTTAGCCCAGATGTTATATAGTGTTACACTGCACTCTGTGGTCGATTTTCGGACCAATGTGCACCGAAACAGTAAGCAAACATGAAGAGGAAGAAACAATAACAAAAACAGCTGATGAATAACAAAATTTTTGCCAAGTTGTCAAGTTATAAAGCGCAAATAAACCATTTCTATATAATTAAAGCCAACTAAAATTCAAATAATCACGCAAGTTTCACAATTGCATCAACGATTAAAGCAACATAGATGACGACAAAATGTCTTGGCTCAACAACAGTTTCAACTCCATCAAAGGCCAACTGACCAACTTGGCACAAGAAGTGCTGGCCGAAACGGCTGGACCAGGTGATGAAGACTATCGCGGTCCGGAAATAAACACAAAAACCGCACTCGAACTACTTGGCGAAACACAACAGCAAAAAGAGAGCCTGGATAAACTATGCAAGCAAAAAGATCGGGAGGTGAGCACCTACATATGTACACAAAATGTTTTGTGCATGTATCGTTTACGATTGCGGATGGCATGCAAACGACTGTATCAGTCAGCTAATTTGCAACATATGCATGGCAAATTCACATTTAATGCTTAAGTATTTGTTAAATAAGGTTACCTGCGTAAATAGTGGTAATGTCCTTGCTACATTTGTTCGATTTCGCGAATGTACGCATTCTTGCATCGTGCTTGGCTAGTTCCAGCTACTTAACAACATGTACTGTTTTTCTATAGATTTAAAACTAACTACGTAAATCAAATTGCAAATGTGGCTGATATTGCATACACCTCCGTGTGTATTGTATATACTTTCTTTACATAAATCTATCAACGAATCTTTTTCGTGCCCAATGATTTTTTAATATGTATTTTTAAAAACCTAATTACGTTTTGACTCTTTTTGAATTTATTTACAGATTGCCACACTGCGCAAGCAAATCTTAAAATTGCAAAATCCAAATTTTAGCGATTCTGGCGGTGGAGGCGGTTCAAATGAGTCTACAAACTCCACACATACAGCAGCAAAGCTGGTAAGTCTCAAAACACAACTGTGGCAAGTAAACGCAAATAATCAAATATTCTCTGCATATGATTCAGTGAAGAAAGTTTACATAATGTCGTTTTGCCCGGGCATATGCTAAGGGTTGTGGCTTCGCCTCAGCAGCGCTCGGAGTTTGTGCATATTTCCGCCTGTTCCTGTCAAATTGGTTAGTTGTTCCATTTTTTTTTTGGGATTTGATATTTGCTCACTTGCTTTGCTCAGCTATATATGTACACATGTGCGCATTGCTATGTAAAGTTGTAGTTCAGCCAGGTGCCCACCAAGTGCTACGTTGCGGCTTATCGCAGTCAGCACACGGCATAAGCGATAAGCATTCGTTTATATTCTTTTACACGTTAAATTCATACATATCCCTAAATTAATATTTAAATTATGATAACAAAGAAAACTACAGAGCAAACCAAAAACAATACTGAGCAATACTTGCTTGTGTGCGAGTTATTCGCTTTCGCTGTACGTTTGCTTCCTTTATCGCCTTGTGCACGCTTATCTAACTAAATCAATACGGGGAAATTATGTCAGGCAAGTTGCTGGGGCCAAAATCCAACTGGCTGGCAGGCAGGAAAGATGATTGCGCAAGCTACATCGTTGTTACAAAGAAAAAATAAAAAATCAAGGAATAGGAGAAATAAATATGGTTCACCCTTAACCTCTGCGCTAAGCGAAGTGCCCGCGATGGCTTTGTAGGCAGCTTTACCTGCTGATAAGCTGCTGCGCGCGTTATTCTCTAAACGCACTCAGCGCATGCGCTTATAGCTGCATATTACCTTCTCATGTGTGTATGCGTGTGTTTGCGTTTATTTGTGAGTTGCGGCGTTGTTTCATTTCCAGCAACAATTTATTTAATTTCTCTTTGAGTTCCTTTTTTATTATTTTTATTACTCGTACACGTATCATAAATATTTTTGTTTCTACCCTCTTTTTTGTATGTATGTAGGGGTATCTGTGTACTATGTGCATTTTCTTTTATTTATTTGATTTTTTTACGTTGTTTAATTTACCGAATTATTTTGATTAAATCTAAATGTTGATATCATCGAATATTGTAACGTTCTACTTGCTGTTATTGCCATCGGCCCAACTATTTTTTAACTTTTGGGCGCAACTGTACTTAATTTGCTACGAATGCAACATCAACGACAATAACAACTACCAGCTGAAGTTCGTCCTGAGCTGAGATGATTTCAGATGACGAAAAGGATTTCGCTCAAGGGTTTGTTTTTAGTTTGAGTTTGGATTCCAGAACAAATGGCTTAAACGCTTAGTCTGTTTGTTACTTTGGAGTGTCTGCTTCAAAATAAGGACACTGACTTAGGTTGATACGGCTATTAAGATAGCTAGAATCATTTTAGAGTAACATAAAATGGTTCAGTGATTAAACACTTCAAAGACAAATGGGTTGAACAAGCTTCTCAAGTAATTACAGATTGGTGAGATAGGTTTCTCTATGCGACCCTTATTGACTTTGAAGCCGCTTAAAGGATTTATTTGAAACTTCTGTTGATATTGCTGGGAATATTTTGAGAGTATTCTTGATGAACTGGCGTACGAATAGACAGACAAACACACATGTTTTTATATATATATATATATTGAATTTGAGGACAAAATGTTGCAAAATTGTGAAATTATCAGGAAGAGTTTTGGGAATATTTCTTATCAGTTAACACACGAACAGGCAGACCTTTTTATGAATATGTCGCATTGTTATTGATTATTTTCATTTGTTTCAGTAAATACCATCACTACCATTTAAGTACGATCTTTGATATAATGTACCATCACTTATAAAAGAAGCCACAAAATAGACGTGAGGTGCAGAGTATTCTCTATGTTCGTTATTCTCTTCTATCCTCCTACTACTTGTGCCCTCTGTCTCAAACGATCACGCGATCATGGAAAGACGATCACACAAAGCGATCACAATCTATTATGCTCATATCTTAAGACTAGAAAAACTGGTGGAAGGAGAAGGGAAACAATGCGAATGGGTGATAGGAGATTGGGGACAGTGCTTAGCTTTGCATCGCCACTATATGGGATTGCTAAAAATATTTGACTGTCCGTCTCATGTACGAATATGGAAGAAATCATGTGCCAATTGCTTTAAAAAAGGAAGGAATTGCGTTTGATTATCAATATCGAATGCTAATTGTGTTATTTACAAGTAGATTTTGGCTAATTGACGATAAAAATAAGGGGTAACAACAACAAAATGGCGCGGCCATCATACGCCATTAGGGAACTAATCACACGCTCTACTCTACTGATAACTGTCTGCCGTCTTTCCAATAATGATTAAACTTTCCATGGGATCGATATATGAGTATGTGTCAGTCTAACGCTTTCCCGTAGCAGCGCGTTAACGTCCGGCGGTACCTCCTGTCACCCTCATACTTACCCATACCCACTTATACCCATATACCATATATATATTTACATGCGAAAGCGATCCGTGTGCCAGAGTGGTGCACGCAGAAAGCCATCGGCGACTGCTGCCTAGATGCGTGTTTGCTTATCTTATCGAGCGATTGTCTGCGTATCCTATATTATGCCAAGCGTTATTGGTCAGGATCGATGCTTATCACGCTTGGGCTATTGGATGCTATCGCCTCTGCATATATGTACGTACATATGTACATACGTGCCTGCCAGACCTATGGCAGAGCTACTAAACATGTTATGCATATGAGCACTTACGCAACCGGCGGTCCTCGTTGGCAGCTGTCGAACCGACTGCCTGACTTCCTGTCTGCCTGTTTGCCTGCCTGCCTGCCTGCGTAGGCTTTGCCATTGGGGCTACGCATACAATTCGGGGGGTGGTTCTTGCTGCTCTGGAAAGCTGCTGGTGTTGCATGTGCCTATATAAGCCATGCCACCTGCTGGATGTCGTTCATTCCTTTTCAGTCAATTCGGTTATAAGTGCAATTTGCGTTTGATAAATTCACGACGACGATGACAATGACGACATTGACGACGTTGACGACTGCGACTGAAATTAGTTTTCTTTATAGACACTTTTTTATGTTTTTTATCACGTTTTTTGGTTTTTTTTCGTTATTTTCGTTTTTGTTCGAGTTACAACGCGTCGCATTGGTTGCGTTTTCAACGCCCGCATAAAGTGTTTCTGTGTGTTAATTTGTAGCTAAAATTTAAAGTAAATAACATTTTCAAGATTTACGACTTGCAGCGACAATATGTTGACATTTTTTTTTATTTTTTTTTTGGCCTTACGAAAAAAATTCTGTTTTCTTGAGGTATTTTTTTTTTTTTTTGCTTTTTTTAAGCCCAATTTAAAAGACAAAACGCAATTTGCATTTTAGATTCGTGTGAATTTTTGTTTTTATTTAGGTTGATCGTGTTTTTCCGTTGGTTTAAAAAAAAAAAAAGGAAAAATAAAACGTCAAAAAGTGTACAACAACGAAATTGTTTTTTGTTACAATTTTGTGTTCGATGGTGCGAGGTGAGTTTGGTTTATATATGATATATAGTACAATTTAATAATAATAATTATGTTCATGTGTCCTCTGTGTTGTCATTAGAACAAGTTTAAATGTTTATCAAGTATTTATTTAAAACCGTTTTACACAACATCACTGTCGGGAGTATCCTAATTGTTAAATAATTGCATTTGTGGCTTTACAAAATGGCACAAAACTCCTGTTCGTCAATCATCGTTTATTAAGGTCATAGTGTTGGATCATTAACAACTCTGTTTCCCTGCATTCGGTTTGTGTTTTTAAGGTGCTGCTATTTGGCCTAATGTACACTCAAAGTAGCCTTTTTGATTCCTTAAAGACTGCCGATTTCAGGACCCTAGCACATATATACATATGTGTAGATGTTTGTTAGCTTAGTATGTTCATCAGTTTTCTTGATCTGTAGATGTGTTATGATGACAGCTTATTCATATTAGAGTCGTTTATGCGGTTATATAAACTTTTTGTATTTTAACTTTAAAAAAGTCAGACTTCTGGTGCTGCCTAAAAGTGTCATTTGTTTTGAAATTTTTTCAACATAATATTTGAAATAAATTTTAAACTTCGAAATTTATTCTACAGCTCTAGTTTTCGTTAAAAAAATTATCCACGCATAGAAATTATTAGCAGATCCGTTTTTGCTTTAGCAAGAAAGAAACCCTATGCAACACTACTATATTTGAACTATGGAGATCTGTCCTCCGTGGCTATTCATTCATATATGTGTGCCACTGTTTTGAAAAGTATTCTGCTTACATGGCCAGTGCTAGGCAGAAGAACCCGACCGGGCTGTACAGAAGAGAATTTCAGTTTAATTTTTCTTTAAATGTGCTCTGCACATGGAAAATCTAATAATTATAATTGCTTTTATATAGTACCCAGTATTCGTGAATGTCATTAACCATGTTTGTTCATGAAATCTGGGCTGCAAAAAATATGTCAGTAGGTTTCAATTATTACTTTTTAAAACATACTCTAGTATTGTATGGACAATATGTATGTACATGCATACACACAGTACATGAGCGCTAGTTAGATGTATTTGTCGATTGTTGCACTATCAAAAAAGAACAACTCGAAATTAGTTTAATTGTGCAATTGGAATAATTTTGAAAAATAAAAAAAAAAAATAAAAACATCAAAATATGAACACGAACATGTGCTCTCGCAAGTATCTGAATACACTACTTGGCGTGGAAAATGACCAACAACCGCCTGTGTGTGTGTGTATAAAGCCATGCTTACCTGCATACCTATGTAGACATGCATGGTATATTGTGTTGTGTACGCGACATGTACATCGATGTGCCACAAACCAAGTATCTATAACCGAATCTAGCAAAGTTGCTGCTCACTAAAGCATTAAAAGCCGAGAGTGTATCGAAAAAAAAAAAAAAACATTGAAAACGACAAACGCAAAAAGCAAAAGCAAATGCGAAACCAGAACCTAAATCAAAATCAAAACCAAAACGAAATCAAACGAATATTATACATATACATACACATATGTATATATGTGTATGTATATGTATAAGTATATATGTATATTCAAACGTGCAGCGCGAAGTTACGCGCATGTGAAAATCTGTGGAAAATGCCTGATAATGTTGTGATCAACGCGACGCTGCCTGTTGCTGTGCAGTGCAGTGTGGTGCGATGCCGTGCTGTCCCGTGTATTAGTTTAGGTTTAGGTTCCATTAAGCATGCAATGATTCACAAAACAAAAAAAACAAGAACTAAAGCAAAAAAAGGGAAAAAATATACGGCGCCGGAAGCACGCCATGTTGGCGCTTGATGTTGCTTAGCAAATGATGCGATATATGAAAGCACAAACTCACATACGCAAACGATTCGCAGCGGTGTATAATGCTATGGTACTATAGGAATTATCACGACGGCTGTTGCAACATGAAGGAAAGGTTAGAGAAACCATGCCACAACATTTTCGTCTTTATCGGGGTCTCGAGCCGTGTCGAGCCAATTGCAGAATTAAAGTTCATTTTCATACATATCTATGCAAATTTCGTCCATTGTGCGGGTTCATGCGAATTGAGCATTTAGGCAAACCGATTGTGCCTATATCTGCTATATGAAGCATAGCAACCTGAAAGCAGGATGCAAATATTTTCTAATTTACGCAATTGCTGGCTTATAAAGTTGACTATTGTGCAATGGCGACGATCTCTGCAGGCACAGTGTGCGTTTTATTGAATCGTTGATCCATTTAAGTATATCTGTCGATTCTCTTGCTGAAATTCCAGAACGTCGGTTCTGCACACAGAGACCTAGGGGTTTAACTTACCGAAGGCCAGCACAGTGAAGCAACAATATAGTGTGCTGGCCGCATTTATGAACATTATTTATAATGGTTAAAAAGTAAGTGAATGTTATTTCGTGCATTGTCTAGATGATGGATGCATCGATGTTGGATGTTGGATGTTGTGGCTTGTCTGATTGTTAGGGTTCGTGCGAGTGTCATTATTCGCATGGTGCGTGTGGCTCGCTGGGTGCTTCGCTTTGATATGCGCTTTGCATTGTTTAAATGCAAGCCAGTGTATATATTTATGTATGTATGTATGCATGTATGTTTGTATGTATGCATGTATGTGGCATTGAAAAATGTGTCTTCTAAGCCATTTTATACTTAAGAACACGCGCACGGGCAATTCAATACAACGTAGAGCAGCGCCGTTTCATTTTCGTCCACGTCAGCCATTTGCGAAATGAGTTAAGCATTTTGAAGCTTCGCGCTTTTCGTTGTTTTTCATATTTGATACGCTCGGGCAAACTGTGCCAAATTGCATTTTGTACTTGCCATACAATACGAATATTTGTTTGTATATGGTATATTATTGGACTTATAATTAGTGCAATTGTTTCATTGTTGCCTACCTATATCAGAGACGTAGCCAATCGACAAGAACAAATTACGATTTGGAACGCATTTCTTCATGAAATTTCGCATTGTCATATATTTATTTATGCGATAATTTAATATTGGTCATGCTTTGATTTTATATAGTATGACTATATACTTTATGTATCTATATATATGTACATATGTATACAGATTTATATATATTATAGAAACATATACGTGTCCATATGCATATGTGATTTTGTTTTCGCTCTGAGGACATAATTGGCTCTTTGCGTCTAACATGACAGCTTTATCTCTGGCAAAAGCCTAACAACTTCGTTTTCAACCTTCAAAATCAAAAATCATAATACACATTAATCTAATATTTTGTGCTCTCACGATTTGCACAATTAACGATTGCGCTGACATTTATCGCAGTTAAATTGTTCGGATGTATGGGGGCCACTGGAATTTTTAAAAAAAAAGCTTAGGTCAAATTTATAAACAATTGTCGAACGTCGCAGTACAGTGGCTGTGCTAGAAAATATTCAGAGCCGAAAAAAAGTGTACCTACTGTCATATATGTACATATGTACTTACAGTACATATGCATGTGAACTTATGAACATACATATTTTCATACATATGTGCATGCGTCTACAATGGGCGGGTAGTGTGCCAACATGCATCGGCTTCAACAATGCGGCCGCAGGTTTCAAGAAATTGTTCACATGTACATAGTACATGCCCGTACACACAATTCACTGTACGACGCACGCTTTGTGCATCGATGGACAAGCGCAATGGACAGGTAAAAAATAAAAAATAAATAAAAAACAATAAACCAACTGAAAACAAAATTTAAAACTATTAAATAAAAATGCTTGCATGTGCATGTCACTAAGTGCATGCTGTGCTCGCTCGCTGTTGTTGTTGTTGTTGTTGCAATGTATCTGCAATTATTTTATTAGCTTAAAATTTTTTGTTGTCATTGTTTTTTGCCTGTATTTTAGACAATCTAAGCAATAATAACAACAATAAGCAACAACAGTGCAGTGGAAAATCACAATTTTCCAACAGCAAATAATAAAAGCAAGCGCACAAATTGAATATTATCTAAGCATATGAACAGGTATACATACATATTATATATGTTACATACAAACATACGGCGACCATGCATACAGTCATAGATTTTATTAAAAATTATAAACGCCATCGTGGGTGTTTTTTTCTTTTTGTTTTGTATTGTATTTGCCTCGGACGATATCTACATGTTGGCTGCTGGCTGTTGCATTTGTGTACTTCGCATGCACATCATTTCCGTTTGTGTGCTGTGGTTTACTTTGTTTCGTTTCATTCCGTTTTATAGTGTTCCGCTTCGTTCGTGTTCTCGACGCGATGTTGCGAAACAGAGCTAGATCGGATAGAAATCCTGTGATTGTGGTTCTAAGGATTCAAAGAAAGAACCCTTAAGACCTGACATATTTCACATACTTTTAAAATAAATTACATGTTTCTCGCTCCCACCCTATTGGAAAAATAGCGTGCAAGAAAGATGAGGCAAGTTTCTGGTGCAGTTCTCTCACAACCTTTGTTTTCTTGAAGCTCTCTCCGTCACAGAATGCTACTTTATTTCAGAGTGCAGCACACTTCATTGCTTATAGGAATTTAATAACAATTGCTGCAGTTGCATGCCTCTGTGACTTCATCTCATCGTGGCAAATAGACGGCTGGCCATGCATGCATACGGCATTTATGTTGTTATAACTATGCTGTGAATATTCGTAGTCGGTTTGGTTGTTGTCGTTTATTTTTGCATTTTAGACGTTTTGTAAAGTGGTAACCTTCATGTAATTATATGCATGCTATACATATTCTCTACTTAGATTTGTTTTGAAGGTTGGCAAATTAGTTTTCCACACAGTGACCTTCTTTCACATGTTCTACTCTCTAGATTTGGTTTTTCAGGTTTTTGGTTTTTTGTTTTTTTTTTCTTTTTTTGCGTAGTCTTTGTTGTGTTGAACTCAAATTGAATGCATTTGTGCAATTTGTGTTTTTTTTTTTTTTAAGTATTAATTGTTGCATCAAGTTGCAACAATTTTAACTCGTGAAGAGATTTACTAAGTTAGTTTAGCATTAAACAGAAGGCTTCTAAGATATGCGCTGTTCTCATTACGAATCCTAAGACTAAAATCCTTAAGGAGTTGCGGCGTTTGCCACTCATTCCGAAATGCGTTGAGTTTTAGAAATATATGTTGATAAATGGATGAGAGAATCCTTTCCTATTTTTATAAAATCCGAACGTTGCTGCGTGATTAGGTTTCTGCAAGCATTAACGGTATAAGCTTCGAAGTTTATTTTTTTCAATACCCGTGGAAAATTTATTTATGACCAACTCTTTAAAACAAGTTAAGTATTTTTGAAATTTTTTCCATTTTAATTCAACATTTTCTATAGTTCTATCGTTCGTTCCTATGGCAGCTATATGTTATAAGTTGAATATCGAAAAAGCAAAATAAACTATGGATTAGGAGAGTCTTCGCAGCAAATTTGGTGGTTGCAGGTCTAACCGTGTTCG
This sequence comes from Stegana nigrithorax, assembly GCA_037044495.1. Lineage (NCBI taxonomy): Eukaryota > Metazoa > Arthropoda > Insecta > Diptera > Drosophilidae > Stegana > Stegana nigrithorax. The sequence continues at coordinate 11,385 of JBAMBQ010003465.1, forward strand.
AGATCCATTCGTTCACACGGATAGACGGACAGACGGACATGCCTAGATCGACTCGAATTTTGATGCTGATCAAATTATGTATACTTTGTGGGATCTACCGTGCTTCGTTTTGCCTGTTACATACATTTTCACAACTTAAATATTCTCTATACCATTTTTTAGTACAGGGTATAGAAAGAATATGAAAGCTTTGGCCCCATATGGTTTTTTGTAAAACACTTGTCTAAATAATGATGATACACTCACTTGTATTTTTGATGAAGTTGAGTCTATATGTGGATGAATCAATATTTTTCAAGCGATTCATTGTGAATACATCACAACTCGCAGACATTTGCGATTCATTATAGACGACAACACCATTTGTAACTACAACATTCAGAAACTGTCAGATTTAATATAATATTTTCTTCAAACCAGATTTTTTTCCTGTGGAAATCAATACATACATACATATGTATATTCTATTGTTTAGCAGCTGTTTTTTTTTTCGTTTGTCCTTAGAAAACTTATTAATTGCTTCTTATTGATAAAGATATATTTTATATTAGTTGTGCTTCGCCTGCTGCTCGTTGAGATAATAAATTGGTAAAACACCCACCTATCCGGTTTTAAATTTAAGGCCTTCTCACTTTTTTTTTTATCATTCTAGTGCTGCAATTGAACCAGACGCCTTTTACACTGGTGTCTTGATATTAGTGGTTATATATTATATTATATTTGCTGGCGTGTTTTTGCTCGCAGTCTAGGCAAATGTATATCGGCATTAAGTTGACCATCGAAAATGCTTAAGCATCTGAATTTTTGCTGTGTTGTAAACAAATGCTTAAATAAAACAAACATTACATTACGTCGCCATAAATTTTGGCTGTTGCTTTTAAATGTTGTTGTTTATGTTGTTTTATGCAAAACAAATTAAAACAAAACAAAAACTGGAGAAGCAAAAAATATTAATTTTTGCTGTCGCAGGCTGCTCCCTACCGCCATTATGATAATTAGTGACTCGACTAATTGATTACGTTGCATTTAATGCAAAAATTTATTCAACACCACAGCGACGCAGCAGCGAATACAAAAATTTTTTTCAAATAACAACAAAAGTTTACATCAAATAAGAATCAATTGAGTGGCTCCCGATGTTTTCTTTGGCTTTTTGTTCAATAACTTTTCGTTGATATTATTTAAAATTAATATTTTATTATGCATAAACGATATAAACCTTTGTTGATCTTTTGAAGCTGTTATTGCTCAATGTCTAACATTGCAAATGAATCTTAAATGATTTTGAGCATCTACTGAAAGAAGGCAAAAATAAGCAAAGAAGTTAGCAAATATTGTATTTCGTATGCGAGCTTGTCGCATTTCGTAAGCCGTGTCTTGGCCTATTAACACCCGCCAATGGCTTTCTATGGCCAGAATCGAATCGTCGTGGCTCGGTGCTTGATACTTTGTGTCGGATCGTTGCGCTTTGCTGGTGCCATGCCGTGCAGATGTATTGCTCACTCACGGCGTACGCTCTCATTTTGTAAGCGGTTACTTCGACGTCGCCGTGTGTGCCGCTTGAACTTGCTAATTCATTAAACATTATATACCACGTATACAAATGAATTTAACGCTGTCTGTCGTGTTTGCATTTGCTCTTGAGCGTAAAACTGTAGTAACACCAATCTTACATACAGACACACACACACATGTATATCTATATATCCATATGTATAAACTCGCACTTGGATGTGCGACAGTAACAGGCAACATGACCTGAAACTCATAACGTGGGCAAGTGATACACGGTTCACGACGGCATGTATCGATAACAGTATGCAGGCATAAGTACGTCGGGGTATGTGGGTACATGGAATTATGCATGGTTACACTTATATGCCTGCATACGTATTAGCCACCTGCACCTATACGTTCATGCTTACACTTTTATTTAATTAATAGTCAAGTTTTACTACAGACAAACCTACGACCGAGGACCCATGTAAATTATCTATACATTAGAGGTGGGCACGGAACTATGATACCCGCGGTCGCTTTTTAATAAACGTCAGGCTGGGCAGAATCGGGAGTAAAAGAATGGTTTAAAAACTGGTGGGATCTGGGTCGACTATTCCGTCCTGAGCGCATCTCTACTATACAGTTTAACGATAAGTTAGTTGACATTGTGGTGGACGATTCCTCAGATAAAATGCTATGTGGATGATTTATTTTTTATGATTACCTGTGTTAGATGATCATTGCTGGGGAATCAAAAGGTGAACCTCGAAACAAGGTTCGTTTCTGGCCAGAGTTTAGGACCTTCGCTCCCAAGAGAAACGGTGAATGGAAAGAGAAGAAACATATATGATATGCATATATTTTACCGATTCCAGGTTTTTTTTTTCTTTTCATATGTATGCCGGATAAACTGTGATGAACTTTTTTTTTGCCCAAAATTGACATTATTTTATTGTTTTTCACATTAGCGAACTTATTCGAGTCTTTCAGGTAAGTTGTTGGGATGCTACGCGAATGTTGCCTTAATGGTATTGGTTTTTCGGTTGCCGTTATCTGTATTGCAGGGCATACGAGTTCAACTGTAGCCATGGTAACTGAGGGCAGTTGTTGGTTTCGCTGTTCTTTTGTTGTTGTTATTGTCGTCGTAGTCGATGTTATTGTTGTTGTTGCTGTTGTTGTTATTTCTATTTGTGTTGTTTGCACAAAAATCAAAGATTCGAATTTAATTTCTAGACTGAATTTTAACAACAATGTGTTAAATGAATATCTAATACTTTGCTTTTCGCTCCATATTCTTATTGGCTATGGCCGTCAGTATTTGTTGTTGTGTTTGTTGTTGCAGCAACTCTAACTCAACAATAAAATATTTGTTTATGTATATACAAACATACTCTAGATGTACTACATTGAGAATGACATGAGTAAACTTTGTTTAACAAAAAAAAAAAAAGGGGAGAAAAAAAAAACGAAAATCGAAGAATTATAAGCAAGAAAAAACAAAAACAACAACAACACAATTTTTCAACTTCTTTGACCATTGTAACTTTCCGTCTTCGTTGTCATTGTACAATATTATGCATTGCGCCTTGTTGTTGTTGTTGTTGTGTAGTGAAGATCTCGGTTATATGTATATCTACTTTGGACACCGTATCTTTGCATCCGTATCCGTTAACATATTTGTGCAAGTTGCTTTATGTGTTCGATTCTGGCATATATTGATCGAACGTGTGCAAATAAATAAATAAATAATAAAAAAAAAAAAAACAAAAAAATGAAAAATACAATTTAAATATTTATTATCTTTGCAGTTCGTTAGCATCTTGTATCTGTTTAAACATGCGTTCTACTTCGATTGGTTTACGTTTTTTTTATGCTGCTTTTTTTTTTTTTGGGCTTTGTCAAGTTTTTGTGGTATGCTCTCAATTTTTTTATTCCAAGCTTTTGTTGTTTAATATTTATTCATTTTTTTTTTCGATTCGTATTTTTTGCATATTTTCGCTTGCTGTCTGTTGAGAAAAATACGCAGCGGATGTTTTTCTCTAAGCAAGCTCAAACTTAACGCCAGACAAAATAACATTGCAATTTTGCAACAAATCAAGGATGATTTTTAAACTCACATTACAAAATGCATTAGCTTCAGCACACGTCATCTATGAGATGTAATTAGTTCTCTTATCATATTTGCTTTACCATATTCTTACTCCGTAATACTTCAGTTGGAAAAACTTCAATGGTTGCAGTGCCAATGCGTTAGATCTTTACCTGCCTAAGGTCGGCTTGTTTATGGCAATGTGCACTGTTTGCACTTGAAGTGTTAATACTTTGTTATCAGATATTAGAAAAGCGGATAACTAAGAGTGACTTAGCTAGATAGGGGGGCATATGCTCAAGAAGCGGAAAGCAATAGTATGTTATAACCTGTTATAAAATAACTTTTTGATTGATTTGATTTGTTGCTTTAACTTCAAAATTGTGTGATTCATGTTTTGGTTTTTTTTTTTTGTTTAGTTATTTTTGATTTATGTATTGTATTTATTTCGTTTCAATTTTAATGTTTTATAAAAGTTGTCATTTCAATTATTTTTTATTTGCTATTTATCTTATTTGTTTTTTTTTTATTTATTAAAAGCTTTTGTTTATTTAGTTTATTTTCCAAAAAAAATATTTGTTTTTTATTTGAATTCTATTGCAATTGAAGTTGAAAATTGTTGTCAGAAGAGGTGCACAAAACCTAATTAACGCCTGCAAGGTGCATATTCACACAGACAAACTCTCATATATATATACACTCACACACACATATACATATATATAGACATGTGAACGCACATCGAGAAATATGCAGAGCTGAGCTAGAAAACGTTACCCAATATGAACTTCTGTTTGTCTTTAGTGTTTTATCTGCTAATTAAACACAGACGCGCAACTGTTCTCCCGTTCGCTCGTACACTCGTTGCAATCATCCACAACACAACGTCGACACACCTCTGCCACACCGGCGTGGTACTTGCGTTGCGTAGCGTATCGTATACCGGCTTAATAGCGAAGTATGTGTACAGTAGAATGTCGATGTTATGAAAGCCATGTTCACAAATTCCAAAAATGCATTATACTCGTATACAGCAGCAGAGATACTATGTATTTCCTTCTTAGTCAAGTTATTTTTCTAATTAAATTAAAAAATGTGCTAGATAAAATTAAACAAATATTCATTGATTTAAGATCATTGTAATAACATAATTTAAAAGTTAATATTTTATTTACTAAACAGTTATATTAAAAAATATAAATGAAATAAATTTGTTGTTATCTGGTTTTTGATATTCATTCATTAGGCCTTTTGTTCATTCACTGATGCTGCCAGACTCTTTCGAAAGAAAAGATCGACGTTCTTTTATTAAATGATTTCAGTATTAAATCGAAATCGAAAGATTTTCAATTTGTTTTTCTAGAGTCAAACTATTGAACTGAAATTTTTTAGAAATTCATAATATCAAATATTGCATTTTTGTTATATATGTAGATCATTCGCAAAACGGAGCTTCAACTGTATTTAAGTGTATGTATATAAAAGACATACATATATGTAAATAAGTGTATACTCGCATATAGACGTTATAAATACAGTTCGCTTCGTTTCGTTTTATCGACTTGTCGAAGCTCGCGTCGTGTCAAATGCTCACAGCCTTTCCTAAACGCTGCGACTTGCATGTGTAGACATTCTCAGGCAAATATCCATTTACGTATGTAGATATACGTACGTATGTTTTTTTTATATGCATGTATGCCTGGTTATGTGAACGTTTATCGCGCTGTATAAACACTTAGACCCCCCCGATCTAAGTCAGTGCCAAAACAAAGCTACAAAAAAAAAAAATGAACCGAAAATATACTTCATTTTTTCGCTGACTGGCAAGAACTTGGTTTTCATATTTGCTCTGACGCTGGCTCTTGACGTAGTACGAAAGAGGTTCCGAATTAGTTTTCGCTTGTTATTGGAGATCTTTAGGTTTTTGCTCTACGCCCTGGTCTGTCAGCCAATAAAGCATATTCACAAAGTTATTGCAATGAGTTTATGAGCTGCTATGTGTAGCATATATGTATGTATATATGTATGTATGTTTATACGTATGTAACTATATATGCTAGTTGTGATTGTGTACTCTATATAATACTCACATACATAGGTATATATGTATGTACACATACATACATATGTATGAGTAACTTTTGCTATTTTTCTGCTAAACAGCTTCGCTATCTTTAGCTGATTTGTAATTGTTGACGTTGACTGTATTGGTAAGTTTCTTCGTTTTTACCTTAGTTTACTTTGTTTCAATCGTTGCTTGGATTCACGTTTAAGCTGTGCAAGAAATGGTCGGAGGCGAGTGCCACCACTTTAGGCAGAAGTAAGATGGTGCGGCGTGTCAAAGAACGATGAAAATAAACAAAATGTTCAAAATAAGCAAATAATGTGCGGCCTACAACAACTACAACAAATGATAATATTAATAATAACGAAAATAACAATACCAACAACTTCAGCAGAGGCAACAGCAACACCAACAACAACAACAAAAAAACACACAAAATCCCATTTGTTAAGGGAAATGAAATGAGTAAAAAAGAAATGTGCGTTTCAAGAAAAAAAAAAAAGAAATACTTGCAAGCTACAAACAAACAATACAAAAACAAAAAACAAACAAACAAACAGAAAACCAGAGGAAGAGCCAAAGAGAGATAATAAACGAAGGCAACTATGACATTAACAAATAAATAACATTTGATGTGATCGTGTGAGAGAGTTCGTCCGCGCAGTAGGTTCGTCAACAATTGTCAAAAAACATGAAAGTTGAAGCGAGTGAGAGTAAGTCTGTACTTACTTCAGCCGCGACTTTTCCTTTTTTCTTTACAACATTCTACCTTTATTGCTCTAACGTTTAATAGTTTATACGCCATTTTAAAATTAGATATTTAAAGTAAAGTTCTCGCTTTAGAACATGTTGCTCTTTCTATCTGCTGTGGCTGCTTTCTCTCCTTAGGGCCGATGAACCGTAGTTGGTGAAGTTGATGGTTAATGTTTGGTTACTGTTTTGTGGGTGGTTCCATTGTTCATAATGCTAGCATTCGTTAATGTTTTGTCAAACAGTTATTGAACCACTTAGATCTGGGATTAGCCAGTTGCAACTTATCTTTAGGACGGGCTGGTCATTTAACGGCGATCCCGTACTGCGCCTTAGGCACAAAACCATTAAGTTGGCATGTAACAAATCAGATTCAGTATGTCTGAGAAGGTAGCGTAACACTTTAGGTAACTGAGCTACTATGGCTTGTTAGTTTCTGCGAATGAAAAAAAAAGAACCGTTTGAGCAGCGACAAAAAGCATATTAAAAAACTCTTAATTGATTTGTTGAAATTTTTTTTAATGTTAATTTTTTTTTTTTTTTTTTTTACAAAATCAACTAATTATGCAACTGATCCTGACTTGGTGCACATGTCTAGGCGTTTCCTTTCTTGCGCTCTGCAACGAAGGCAAAAGAATTACAAATGACTAAGCGAATGAATGAAATAAACAAACAAACGAACGAGCAAACCAAAGAACTGACTGGTCGAGAGAGAGAGAGAGAGAGAGCGATAGCGATAGCAATCGACAATTAACGAATGACGTTCGTGTCACTCACGAATGTAATCGAAAAGGTGCAAATGTACTAATATATTCGTTCGTACTTTTTTGTTGCCTGACTTTTTTGTGGTTTTTGTTTTATTACAACGTTCAGTTGTAGTTGTGTTGGTGCGATTGTTGTTGCACATGGTGTTGAAGTTGTTGTTTTTCGCTGATCGTCGCGTTATTTTCGCATAAACGAGCGCTTTAATAACAAGAACAACAACAACAACACCACCAATAGCATGCCTACCACTACAGACGAACGTTTAACAAACAATGGCATCAGACGCTTTAACAACAGTGACAACAAAAAGTATTAACAATAACAACAGCAATAGCAACAGCAACAGCGATGAAACTCGTGTTCGTTTTGGCCGTGCAAGTATTCGTATTTGTTCGGTCGCTTCGTTCGCTTCGTTTGCTTCGTACGCTACGTACGCTACAATCGCTTATCAAAAGCACTGCCTACACTGACGTTTCCAACGGCGTCAACGTCGACTGTTGCTGATGCTGCCGATCGTACAAGCACAAGCATTGCGCCATTGTCGTCGATGTTGAGGACGGCGACGGCGCCGTTGACGCATTGCCACCGGCATTTGTAGAGTTTTGTTCTATTTCCCCATTGCATTTTGCGTTCATTCGTTGATCAAACGCCGCACGGAAAGCAACGTTTTAAGATGATGCGCGCGGCTCAGGTGAAATAGTCACGTGCGCAACACCCGCTGCCGTCGTGGCCGTTGTTGCCGTCGTTGTCGCGGTCATTAGCTTCGTGTGCTCTCTCCCACACATATTGTTGATCGTCGTAAAATTCTAATTCGCGTTTTAGCCGTCGCTAATAGTTAAAGCATCATTTGTTGTACTTATTTTTTTATTTTTTTTTTTTGTTTGTTTCATATTGTTGTTGCTGTTAATATTGCCGCCGCATACGATCGAGTTACAAAGTGCAATGTGTATAGAAACAAAAAAAGTTTAAGCCAGCAAGTAAAAACACATAATTTTGGATTTTTTTTGATATTTTTTTTTCGTCTTCATGAATTTGCATGCCAAAACAACGCGCAAAAACGTAGCAAAAATTAATTAAGCTGCCAAATATTACTTACAACAAATACATATGTACTTTTGTTGTTGCTGTACGTGTAAGTTTTTTTTTTAAGTTATAATTATTTATACATACATTTATATTTTTTTAAACCATAAATTGTTGTTTGTTATATTTGAATTGCGCTCAATGCATTTTTGCCTTGACTTTAGACTTTTGCTGGCTTGACATCTTCTTATTAACGATTTGTCGTTGTTGCTGTTGTTGTTGTTTGCTCGTTGAACACTAAGGCTGTGTTAAAAATATTTTAATGCATAATTTTTTATGTAAAAATTATTTTGTTTGTGCTTAACCTTAATAACAAAACAAAAAAAAAATAAAAAACATTAAAATGAGAAAACAACTAAGACAAATAATCCAAAAGAATAAAACAAAAAAAAAAAAACTTATCGCGCATCGTAGCCTTAAACTCTTAGTGTCAAACTTTTGGTAAGTTGATCTGTTTGCAAATCGATTCAGTTTAAGTACTTCTAAGCACTTAAGCGTGATGTACCTCGTTTAAGTATTCATTTGATGGCGCGAAACTTAAGAACTGCATTTATTTTGTAAGGCAAAATACACAGCGATTTTTCTACCCTTAGCGCTCAAAACGCTACGAAATTCCATGAGTTTTCATGCTTGCTTAATCTTCTTCAACTTGTACAAATCAGATTCAGTTATGCAGCTCAGTAATATGTGCAAATTGTTTTAAGTGAATTGTGTGTAGCGTTAAGATAACACGGCATAGTCGCGTTTTCCAAGAAGTTAAGCTTCACGATACTACGAATATTAGAAAATTTCAGTTCTCATGCCGCGACATACTCATGTTCAGCAGAAAACCTCGGCGCTAAGTAATGCGTCAGCGTTTTGTCGTATTCTTGGGTAACCAGAGGAAATCCAGAACCATGTACTTAATATGCTTTGTATTTTAAATTGTAATAGCAATATACATATAGTACATACATAGATACATACATATGTACGTATAATATAATATATAAAAGCAAAAACCCAAGTGTTGACAAGCTTCTGACAGGGTTCAAAAATCAAAACCCATTTACAATGAACACTTATTTTAAGTAATTCGCGCTAAAATAAAAGTTATATGTATTTTGCTGTTTATTGTGGCATTTGTTAACTTGAAAATATTTAACTCACACTTAGGCTTTTAATATGTAATCAAAATTTTTGATTTATAATTTTTTTATTTTTAATATTTTTCGAGGCAATTTTGTTTAGGCGGTCTATGCAATTAGGTCAAGTGTTTAGTTTTAAGGGTGTAGCGATAAACAATAAGGTAGTTATATAATAAGTCAATACTAAACAATATTTGTGATATACATATAATACATAATAGTAGTACAATAACAGCATTTAAATAATATACTAAGCAAACCACTTAGATCCATTGAGATACCAAATAATAATTTTTCTAACATCATAATATCAAGTTTTTGTTAGGTTTTAAACTTGAGTTTGTTTTTTTTAGTCTGGGTGTTATTTGACCAGGAAAACTTAGTATACAGTGATTGGCGTGATATCAATAATGATAAATAACAAATTATAAAAATTCTGTGAGTAATATAAAAAAATAAAATATAATATAGAAATAGTTATAATTATATTATTTTCTGAAATCAAAATAAGCTCTAAAAGTTTGTAGAATTGCTATTATCACCTTTTTTTTTATCCTAAGACATTATGCCTACGGGATATTGGCACTTGGAACCGTAAACTATGCTGTGTTTTATTTGGTTCAATTACTCATATAAAAGCTTATACGCTCGGCAAGGCCTCGTTAGCAATGACAGAAGGTAACAAGAATTTTCGCGCAAAGTGGGAATTTATTATATTTAAAATATGGGATTTATATTACAATTTTATTTGTGTATGAACCACATTTCAGCTTTTATGAATGTTGTAAAACTTGGCAAAAATCGTTGAAATTTTTTACTTAGATAAAAATTATCAAAAACACCTGAGCTGCTTTTGTAGATAAAATGTTAGCAAATTTAAAACCTAAAACGCATTTGATGATTATTGCTTTTTTTTTTTTTTGTTATTCAAGCCCTTGCGAATTGTCTGCATGCCGTCAACTAAATGCATTGAAAGTGTTGCTATTAATGAAATAAATAAACAATAAAAGCCGTTATTAAAATCGAGCGTTGCATGCATTAAGTCCAGCATGTTCCTTATATCATGCGCATATCTATATAGCTGTACATACATGTGTACGAGTGTAGTCGCGGACTGTCTTTAAGCTACGGCAAACATTGTCATCGTCATCATCGTGATCGTTATTAGCAAAACAGCTCATGATGAACTTAAGGCCCAACTCTTTCAGCAAACACAGTACCGTTATCAATTATGATTTGTTGTTGTTGTTTGAAGAGGAAGTTGTTGTTGTATATGCGTTGCGTCGTTCTTATTGTTGCTACACTTGGCAATCCACGCCGTGCCCAAAGTGTTCCAATATTTATTCATAAGCGAAGTTGACATTTACCTTTGTTTTTATACAAATACTTACATACACATATGCATGTATATGTGCCAGCCTGCCTGCATTTCAGCCCGTCTGCCTCGTTTACCGTATTTTTTCGTGCTTTCTTTCTTTTCTTTTTTTTTTTTTTTTTTTTGATATCATTAATCATAACAGTTATTGTTGCTGGCATGCATAGAAAAAAAAAAAATAAATCAAAAAATAAGAAAAAAGTAAAAGCTTCTCTGTTAGATAAGATAAACAGCAAAGTATGCACCTACATATGCGTGTTGAGTTTTAGTTTGCTTTTTTTTATTTTATTTATTTTTTGGTTTTGTATTTTGTATTTGGCTGACACTGATTGCTTTTTACACATGCAATTAATACGCGTTTGATGGGTGCGTCGTTTTGATAACAAAAACTATCCCAACAACAAAAACTCTAATGTTGTAATACCAAAACCTAAACGCAACGCAACCCTACCCAACTGAATCAAACCAAATCAAACCGAATCGAGTCTAATTCAGTATCCAGTGCGTGCATAGCCTTTTTTGCAATTCGATCTTTAGCTTAGCGGCTGTGGCGGCTCTTGAAAGAATTTTATTTAATTTAATTAATGTCTTTATTTATTTGCATATATGTATTTTAATTCTTCTGGTTTTGCATTTTTGGCGTCGGGGTTTTGTTAATTAACTCATTTATTTTCTACTTGTTAATTTTTTTTTATTTCAAGTGTTTTTTTTTTGTTTTTCTTTTTGTATTTCTCTTTCTTTTATTACATCTTATCTACACAATCTAATCACTTTTTAGTAATTTGTACTAAGCAGTATTATATAAAAAGCACTCGTCGGTCAGGTTTTTAATGTTTCAGTGCGGCAGTTGTTGTTCTTCTTCTTCTTGTATTTGTTTAATTTTTGTATTCTGATTGCTGTTTATATGTATGTGAGTAACATATGCATATCTTGTTTAAAAGCCAGGTTTATTGCAATGACTGACGCTTGATTGCGTTACAAAATAGCAAGTGGCTAACGTTGCTTTTGTAGTTGTTTCTGCATGAGACGAGTACCTTTGTTGTATAAACGTCCACGTTTTTTTTTTTTGTTTTTTTTTGTCTTGTTAAATGAGTCAATGAGACAACAAATTAGCCTATAGCATTGCTATGTGATTAGCAAAGTCATGTAATTTTCTATTATTTTTTCTTCATGTTCGTTACACTGCGCTACAAGTTAAGCCGCGCAGATTACCATTTAATTCGTTGGTTTTTCATGATTACTCAAACGTACTTTTCTAAGAGAAAACAAAAAGAAGTAAATGTTCTTAGGGAATCATCAAGCATGAACAATATTTTATTTAAAATATCTTAAATAGTTTTTATTGGGTTAAAGTCTGTACTTCTGGCTTATCATTTTACATATGTATATCAAATAGCATGTTCCTTTCAAAAACTTTAATCACTAATTCGCTATAACGTGATTCAAAAAATTGTTTATTTCAGTATAGAAAGCAAAGTTTACTGCCCTTATCAAAGAAACACAATAAAAGCTCCGCTTTGTATTTTTCGGAAAAATTGCGTTTGCTTCCTTCGGATATACTATAATTTGAATAATGTATGTATGCATATGTGTGCATATGGGAGTCATCGGATTAACCAAGGCATTGTACAGTACTTTTTTGTTGTTACGCGCTAAGGAGCTTAAAAGAGCAAGAACTTATTTTGAACGTGTGTAGTGTGCCGATTGCCGTGATTTGTTTGTAGTGAAGCCAGTTCCAGTTTTCACACCACAGCTGCTCAATTCGTACATAAATATCTGCAATGATAATTGCCCTAACTATTGCTTGCTTTTCTGCTGCTTCGCTATTTTGCTGTTTTGCTTATGAACAATTACAACTGCACTGGTAATGAGCGCAAAGCTCCTACTTCGGTTTGCATCTTGCATGCATTTTGTATCTGCTTGTTATATTATACACATAGCATTGTTGGCTTTTTACCTTAGCTAACGTTTGTTTGTTGTTGTAACAAAAATAAAAATATAAATAATTAGTTAAAAGAAAAAACAAAAAAAAAAAAAAAAACAAAAACTTGTCTACCAACTTGTTGTCAGTAAATCAGTTGACCTGCAAACCGTTTTTAACGGGTGCACTCAAAATTATCGACTGACCCGTTTGCCGACAGAAAAGCAAGAAAAAACACGACAGCAATACAGCCATGTTTATGGGCGGGCTTTGGGTTTGTTGTGTGACGGCAAAATTATGTTGAAAATAAATTTGCATTTTTAAATCCTGACAATTACAATTTGGCTTGAGTGTGTTCGTTTCTATGGGTGTTCTTTTTTTTTTCAATATTTTATAGTTTTTGCAACACACTTGAGCGGTTTTCAACTTGACTAATTACACCTAGCAAAAAAGGAAAAAAAAAAAACAAACAAGAAACAAATACGACACAAAACAATGTTAGCTAAATCTTAAAATATGATTTTGACTGCTTGAAAAAAGCAAAAACACTTGTTACCAATAAAATTAATTGGTTTGTATTTGCTCTGTAGTAGAAAACGACGAAAAAAAATAATAAAAATAAAAAAAATTACAAAACCGAAAAAATTTGTAAAAAATAATTTTGATTAGCATTGCGACAGTCAATCTTCCATGGCAAATTTTATGATGCAGTTTTATTGCACGTTTTCAATTAGCTGCTTAATCAGTTTTCGGCGCGACTTGTTACCGTTAAGATGCCCTGAGCCAGCTTTTGTCAACTGCTAATGCTTCACAGTTGTCAATTCAGCTAAGTGCACTGAGGCGGCAGCTTCTGAAAGATACATGTAAAGAAACCGCATTGTGGCTTATGTAAATGCCTACGGATACATATGTGTTTCACTTATAGCTGATTGCGTCGCATTTTGGCGGCTTGTTTAAGCATTCGCGTTATGCACATCTTTGTCGGTATATGAGCCTTATGAGTGCGTCTATAAAAACTGTAAGTGACTAACACTTTCGGCGTGAAATTCTAAGCAGTTTCCGTTTACTAGATGCGGATCATTGCCGTATACGCACAACTTCAAGAAACACATTTGCTTCGTGTGTTAAAGATTGTTTAACAACAAAGCATTTCTGAGAAAAGTACTATATATTGCTTTAAAGTCGTGGCCTGTGGTTCTTTCAGCTTACTAAGTTATACTTAATTGTGACTTTGTCGCAATTTAAGGGTTTAAAGCGGTCAATAGAACTCGGTTTATAGAAGTCAAACTGATCAAAAGTATTGTTTGTCTATGTTTCGTCAACCACATGACAATTTTGGCTTGATTGCAATGCAACTGCCAGACTCGCAGTGTTCACTGTCTCCATTTAATAGACAATATATTAGTCATACCCTAATCGTATAATGATGATTTTTTGATACTGACAACGTCATGATGAGGTCGCCATGCGTACTCCCGCTGCAGGTTTTGGTTAAATTTATTTTCAAAGTCTAAATTGGCGTGTCATGTCAAGCATGCACGGCTGCGCTTCAGCAGTCTGGCAACTGTGCATTAGCCGCATGCCATGCCTTGTCGCCGGTTCAAACAACCGGTCTGAGATCTCTTTGGCACATCCGTCAACGCAGTTGAGTCAAGTGGTTGGCGCAGGGTGCGTTTGAGCCCAGTGCCATGTCAGTATGTGACTACATTAGTGACAGCTTTGTTGTTACAGCAAATACACATATTCCACTAAATACTTATATATATACTCGTTCGTATACATATATGCATATAAGTGCGTATGTATGTGCAACGCAATGTTCGAATGACGGCAATGACAAAGTAGCCTCAGTATTATGATTTTCTTGTGGTTTACGTGTTGTTGAAAGTTTTTGCTATATATTTGTGTAATAATCGCTAATAACCGTTTCTATTTCGAATATTGTTGCTCTTTGTGGTTGTTGTTGTCATTATTGTCGTCGTATATTGTATGTGTGTTGGTGTATTTTAATTAAAAATAGCAAAGTACAAAGAATATTTACGTCTACACAATAATGTTTACATCGAACACAGTAAGCGACGATATTTTAATGCACTGGCTTCGTGGAACAGCTTAAAATAACTTAAACAAAAATTATGAGCACATGTTAGCTGGCTGGTTGGCTGGCTGGCTGGCTGGCTGCTTGGCTCACTGGCATTGGCTGATTGGCTGGCTCATTGGCTGGCGGTGGCGATGGCTTGTCGTCAAGTGCTTCTCCTCGCCTGCGTTGGCTATGACTATGCAACTCATCATAGGCCATTTTTGGTATCTTATCTGCTCATTTATAATTTGTTCGTTTGTTTTTCTGCTTTAATTCATTATTATCATAGGCGCTTTTATTTTTATACCCATTTTTTTTTTATTTTTTTTTCGTGTTATCTATGCTATTTGCTTAAATTGACGCACAAATGATCGATTGTTGTAGTTGCTTTGCGACATGAATAATTTTACTAATATTTATATAAAAAAATAAATAAAAGAAAAAAAAAAACAGAAAGGGAAATACCGTAAGTTCAAGAAATAAAATAAAACAAACAATTTTAATGCACGCATGATACTCGTATATACACACATATGTATGAGTATGTACATAACACAAGTGTTTATTTTTTCTTTAACTCCTTTTTTTTTTTTTGCTTATATGCGTCAGTTTTTTCTTTTTCTTTTGGCATTGTTTTTGTATTTGTCGTTACTGTTACTGTTGTTGTTGTTCTGATAACCTAGTTTAAACAGGTGGTTCAGTCTAGTCGGTACTCATTAGTGCACACCAGCTCATTCTCGCATTTCGGTTATCTCGAACTGTATATGCTAAATTGCCATGTGAGTGTGTGTGTGTGTACTTTTCGTCGGTACTGTTAATTAACCTTTTGTTTTTTGCTGTTAAACTGTAGAATGCAGAAATACAACCGCAGTACAAACCTTAAGCAAAAAAATGTTTTAAAATGGATTTCACAAACAATAATAACACGTATTCGCTCCACAATGCTGCCGACCTTATCATGTTGAATTTTTTAAGTGAAAAATCATATTCGTTATATTGAAATGCCCACGTTTTATTATTTTTTTTTTTTTGTGCCAAAGGAATTCCTGGAAAATTTAACAAATATTAGATTGTGATATGCAAAATTGTTAATGCCGTTGATTGTTTTATGTATTTAATAATTTAATTTAATAAAAAAATATTTTACTTTGAAATATAAAGGCGAAGTAAGCCTTAGAAATCTTTAATTTCTTTAACAATCTATTTACATAACATAGTAAATATGGCACAACAGTTTATTATGGATGTAGGCGAAAACTCTTGCAGTCAATGTTGTTTTGTGCGTGTGGTGACACACCATTAGGTTTTTTGCACTGATAAAAAAAGTGTGGATTTCAATGACTGATTGATATGGTCAAAAGTGAAACAGTAATAGGCATTTGGGAATATTTAAGAAGCAGTACGACATTGCGAAATAACTGAATCATTATTAATTATTCTTATCTAGTGCCTATTACATTTCGGTGCTATTTATAAGCGACATCCGCCGCAGCAATAGATAAACAACGAATATCTCAAAATTCTTGTTTATGCAGGTGGAAAAAAAAAATAGAAAGGCAGAGGCTATAGACCTGACTATAGAATACCCTGTAGCAAATCCAAAACTGAATACATTTTTTTGTTGCGTTAATATTTTGTATTCATTATGTAAGAATATCTCAAAAAACCGAACTTTTTTTCTTAGTAAAAGTCTTTGTTCGGCCGGTCGTTACTATAATAGCTATATGTTATAGTGAACCGATATTTATCATATTCAGGAATATGATTGGATATACCTTAAAATTATTAAATCCAAAATTTTTAAAATATATATTTATTAACAAAAAAATTTGTCTGAGAAAGCATAAACTCGTCATGCCTATGGATTAGGAGAATCTTCGTACCAAATTTGGTGGTTGTAGATCTAACCGTTTCCAAGATCCATTTGTTCATTTGGACGGACGGATAGACAGACATGGCTAGATCGACTCGCCTTTCGATGCTGATCAAGAATATATATATACTTTGTGGGGCCTGCCATGCTTTTTTCTGCCTGTTACGTACATTTGCACCACTTTATTATACACTTTACTATTTTTTAGTACAGGGTATAACAAAGACCGCGAGTGATATGAGTAATAACCAAAAGCACAAATGATTTCGTCACATAAAATTTTCCTTAAACCTAACTTTTCTTATGAAAGCAGAGCAAAACAGCTGAAGTCCTTACTGACCTTCCAAAATAAACACTAGTGAAGTCAGTACGTCGTAAATAACTTAACTATATACTACATATGTACATAAACTAATGTCTACGGTATGATTTCTGAAGCGCGTGCAGCCTTAGTCAACTGCAAATACAAAACATATGCAGATCGTTCGTTTCTGGGTTCTACGTTATCGTAAAGTTTCGCCAAAGTTTTCAGTCGAATACACAAATTCACAATACTTTATGTGAGTGAGTCCACATGTCGGCAAAAAAAAGTTTCACTTTATTTTATGTGCCATACACCTGTCGGTGTGCTTTTCATTCTAACACGTGCTTGAAAAGTTGGCAACATTTGCATTATATCAGCTTAAGTCTGCCTATGAATATAACGTGACATAATGAGTTTATGCAACAACGCATAGCAACGCAAAGCAACGCAACGCAACTGTCGTTACGAAATAATCTGTTCTTTGTGTATATAAATAAATATAACTGCAATATATAGACGTATATATAACAAACTCTGCATAATCCATATTGCCTGTCTGTTTGTATGTACTACGATGTATACCATTTTTCTTTGAGTTAATTTTGTTACAATTTACGATAAACTGTGCAAAATGTTTTCAAAATTGAAATAAAAAATAAATTTGAACACGAAAAACAATCTAGAATATTTTTAATTAAATTTTCGGTTTTGTCGTATATTTTCGATGTTTTTTTTAATGGGATTTCCATGACATTGTCGCCCATACATAAATATGTGTACACACACATATATACATAACATTAACATATATAAGTACTATTGTTTTTATTATTACCTTAAACTCGTTAAAAAATAGAAACGATTTTTAAAACAATTTTAAAACGCTCACAAACGAGCAATAAATTAAAAACTGCATTTGTGACACTTGCTTATTAGTTCTCGACAGCGAATTTTTATTTGTGAACATTTGCCAGTAAATGATTTATTATGCCTGGCCGTACTTTTCGGTTAAGACCTTGTGGATAAGTGTAGAGCATTCCAGCCATTAAACAGCCAAGCAAATGCGGATCTATGCAACGCTGGTACCTTGTCTTTGGATCCAATACTCATAGTTTTTCGTTTTGACAATGTCGTGTCTCAACACTATTGCGATGATTTATGTAATCATGCCTTAATGGCATCAACTACATAAACTGTCTACGAATATCTAAAGGGGAAAATGGAAGTGCCAAATGTTTGCTGATTGCCTACTTCGCGACAGCTCAGTTCAAAGTAAATGCTCTAAACTATGTATTAACAGAGATAACTAGGGTGAACCCCACTAGTGTGTGAATATTTTAAAGTAAATTTTTAACGAGGATGCTTTGCACAAAACACACTTTTTATTTTCATTTCATAAATTATCAAAATTGAACGCAAAAAATTAAATTGGTCCTCTAGACCTGTGCGGGAATCAGTGCGGGAATAAGCATAAATGTTTACATTTGAATGTTCATATGCTGGAAGGGTTCTGTAGAAGCTCTCGAAACCAGAATTTTTTTCAATTAATAAACTAACAGGTACAGATAGCAAAAGATAGAGAAAAAAAAGAGAAAGATACAATTTGTTCTGTCAGCCATTCTAGAACTAGCACAAAAAATATTCAATAAGTAGACATTGGTTTCAGCGTCGCTTAGGTGTTGGCTCGACTACAAATTAAGGAAGAAGAATTTGACCGAAAAAGAAAAAAAAAAAACGAAAAAAAAGGAAACAAAGAAAAAAAGAAGATTATTTGCTCTGGAAGGGAAAGGAAAGGAATAAAAAAAAAAACAACAACAAACAAAAACAACAACTGTATTAGTCGAAGGATCGACGTTTTTCACTCTTTGGGACATGTTCAAGGTTTTAGCCATAATGTTTTCTTCTTATTGGTTATTTTTTGTGTATTTTTGTTTGTTGGTGTTTTTCTTTATGTTTGTCGCGTGATTGCTTTTCATAGCGAGTTTAAGCTATGCATGAGCACGCGTGGTCGATTGTCGACGGTTTTGGGGCGTGGTTGGGCGCATGCATGCAATCAATAGACGTCTGTACTATAGACCAAGCTAAATTTAGCATTTAACTGCCTGTTTGTGTGCCTTTGCATTTTCAATGCAATAATTCAACGAACATTTTTCCACCAACTAAATAAAAGTGCTCTGCGTCTCGTTTTTTCTTATAATTTCACAATTATTTTCACTTTTTTTTTTTAAGGTAAATAACAAAAAAAAAAAAAAAACAAGCAAGAGGCGTTGCAATTTTCAATTTGCTCTTTTTACTTATTTCAGTACGATATACAAAACGTACTTTTGAAAATTAAGAAATGTTTTTTGCGCAAACATGTCGCATTGAGGCGAGTCGTAGTGGTTAGTCTATCAGCGATTACATTCTGCGCCTAATAACAAGTTTTTGCTTTAATTTGCAGTGCATCAACAATGAGCAACAAAATGTTGAGGATAGCTGGTGCTGGGAGCCAGAGACTCCCTTGGAGGCATCAACAGCAACGACGCCGCTGGTTAAAGTCCCATTGGACAATGCAACACCGCCGACGTCGCCGTCGCTGGCGGCTGGCACCGAAGTTCTGGAGGCAATGCAACAGCGCATAGGCGAACTGGAAATGGAGAATAAGCAGTTGAACAGTGCGCTCGAGGCGTTGGATACGCAACACGGCATCGAAATGCAGGATGTGCTGCAATTGAAGAGCGAATTACAGACGAAACTCACGGAAGCGACGAAAGTGCACGATGCCTTTAGGCAGGAGCAAAAGGAGCATTCTAAAAGAAGCGACCTGGCATTGGATAACTTGCAAGCGGAATGCGAGGAACTACGTGGCGAGTTGAGGCGGAATGCTGAGGAGTTGGCAGATATGCAGACATTGCTTAAGAAGAAGGATCAGGATGTGGCCGAGTTGCTTGAACGCATTGAAACGGCCACAGTGCAGACACAAAGCGAACGCAACGAGTTGCAGCAACGCCTGGAGCAACTCACTAAGGAATTAGACGAGTTTAGGAAAGCGGCAACAGCGAAGGAAAAGAAGACGTCGGAGTCATCGAATAGTTCTTCGACGGGTGGCAAACAGAGCGAGGATGAATTCATTGTTGTACGTGAAACAGATGCGAATTCCTCGGGGCCCACAACGCCGCCCACAAAGGAGGAGCTACGCGATAAGCTGGTGGAATTGGAGAGTCGTGTAGCTGAGTTGACACTTGAGAATGGCAGTTTGGCATTGAAGTTGCAGGACCGAGAGCTGGAAAAGGATTTGGCGCAAAACGTGCTGAAAGAATCGTATGATATACTCGAACAGAAGTATGAGGCGCAGAGTGCTGAGTTGTCGGCGGTGCAAACGCAGTTGATGGTGGCACAAGAGCGTGCCTACGAGTTTGGCTCGCGCGATGACGAAGATGAGGAACAAGTGCAACTTGAGTTGCAATCGTTGCGCACAGAGTTCGAGTCAAGATTGCAAAAGTTGAACCTAGAGAATCAACAGTTGCGTCTGAACGCCGAAGCAGAGCAGGAGTCATTGGAGAACAGCGCCGAGCTGGAGGAGAAACTTAAAGTCCTTGCCGATGAGAACGATACGCTGCGCAATGAGCTGGATTCAACAATTGCACAGGCAAAGTTCCGTCAAGCAATTGCCGAGGAAAAACAAGAAATTACGGACTTGGATGCTGATGCGTCCACGGGCGATGAAACCTTCGATGTGACACAATTGCGGGATTTGCTAAGCGCCTTAGTGAATCACGACATAACCGACAGCAAGCCGGAATCACTTGAGAAAAACTACAAGACACTGCGCATGCGACTACATAAAATGGAAACATTGGAAAAGAGCGTCCGACACATGTCGAAGGAGATAAGCCAATTGCAAGAGCATAAGGTACGCTGGGATCACGAAAAGAAAACACTCGAGGCGGATATACTGCAGTATGTAGTGCAGTGTGAGGACTTGATGAAGAACAATGAGATCCTACTTAACGATCTCGAGAATATACGTCACAAGAAGTTGGAAACAATACACGAAAACAATGAAGAGACGATCGTTTTGCTCGAGTCGCAGCTGGAGGAGTGCACACAATTGAATCGTACGTTGGATGAGAAGCACAACTTCTTGGCAACGGAGCAAGAGTCGCTGGCCACAAAACTGCAAGAGTCGCAGGCGGAGGTTGAGAAGTACGTCGCTGAGGAGGCGGAATGGCATCAACGCGTCGAAGCCCTCGAAATGGAGCGCGGGCATTTACTCTTTGAGCTGCAGGAGCTGAAGTCGGCACAGACCCAGGACGAAGTTGTCACTGAGTTACAGGAGAAATGCGAAAATCTCAATGCGCAATTGGCACGCATGAGCAAAGATCATGCCGATCTGGTCAGTGCAATGCAAATGCAGCAAACCACACTGCAAGAGGGCAATCAAAAGCGCGAAACGTTGCTGCAGGAATTGGCCAACCTCCGGGCCCAGCTCGAGGCCAAGGAGACGGCGACAAAGCAACAAGCGGCCACAGAGTCGGCACAGGTGACTGCATTACAGCATGAGATTAACGGCCAGCAGCTCGAAGCTGAGCAACTGCGTGCACAACTTGCCGAAGCTGAAGCACAATTGGCCAAGACAAGAGCGGCGCTTGAGGCGAGCAAGGAAGCCACAATGGCCAAGTCAGCTCAAATCAAAGAAAACGCCGACCTCTATGAGGCTCTCAAGACGAGCTGTGCGCAGCAGGCCGAGGAGTTGGCAGCACTGCGCGCCAGTCGCACCAGCGAAACGGAGGCCACGACGCGCATTGCGCAACTGGAGGCCGAATTGTTGGCCAGCAGCGATCAGGCCAAGCACATCGAAACGCTGCAGAGTGAACTGGCAGCGGTGACAACCGCCCTGCATCAGAAGCATGCCGAGAATCAACGTTACTACGAGGAGATGCAACGCCTGGAGCAGGTTGTGCGTACCACGTCCACGCAGGCGGCAAAGCCATGTGACAAGTGTGCCACGCTCGAGCACAACATCAGCGAGCAGCTGAAGGAACGCGAAAAGCTGAAAGATCAGATCAACTTCCTGAAAGAGAAATCCGATATATTGACCACAAACCTGCTGACCGAGCAGACAAACCAAAAACTCATGCAGCAGGAGAAGTTGGACGTTGAGGCGCAGAATTTAGCGATTGGCAAGGACTTGGAACGTTTGCGTGCACATCTGCTCGAAGTGGAGGAGCTGCACACGCAAGAAACCGTTGAACTGCAACGTGAATTGGACGAGACCAAGGCGAAGATGTGCAGTCTGCAGGACGAAGTCTCCAAATCCAGCAATGCCTACACATCGGCCAAGTAAGTATTGTATATAGATGGGCAGGCGAGCGTGGCGGCAGTGGCGGCTGACTTGATAACAATTTTTTGCACATGTACCCCACACTCTACACCATTCCGCATTCCGCACTCTCCACACCACACTCCACACTCCAAAATCGGCACTCCACACACCAGACACCAGACACCACACAGCACAGAGCACACACCATAAGCCACACGTACCATACATATGTGGGTTATTTTCTATTGCGAATGTGTTGCGCTGCGCCATATTGGTCTCGTCGGCAGCCATGTTTAATTGAATTCGTTGCGCATTGTGCAAAAGCAATTGTTGCGCCCCACCGACGTCTTTGCGGCCGTGAGTAATGTTATCGTGTGTATGTGGCCATAGCGTAGAGCGTTTCTTATCAGTTTTTTGTTGTTGTGCACTTAAACAATTCTTTAGGTGCTTTTTATTTCCTTTTTTTAATTTTTCTAATTTTTGTTTTCATAGTGCTGCGATAAGAAAAAGAAAAAAAAAAAAACAAAACGAATGGAAAACGCTGCTCTAAGCCTTTAGTTAAGCTATGTCAGCAGCAACAATCGAAGTACCGAATAATTAGCTGCCCGCGTGCCTGCGCGCCTGCGCCTTCCCTCAGAGCAGAGCGGCAAATTAAGTTTGTCACACGGCTCGCGCTCGGCCCTACTGCCGCCAATGTGTCCACTGGCGGTCGGTCGCGCCGGCAGTTGCGAAGTTGAGACGTCCGTCGCTTGATCGATTGTCGCCGTTGTTGTTGTTGTTGGTGTTGTCGTCGTTGCTTTTGTCGCTGCGTTGCGCCGCCGTTAGTCACCTTGGTAATTGGCGGAACTAATGCGTATTCGCTATGCCGCCCGCATGACGCTTGCTGACTTTTTTTTCGTTTTTGGTTTTTTTGTTTTCGTTTTTTTTTTTGCCTGCAATACAGTTTATTTTATTTAAAAGTATGTTGCGCACAAAAACAAAACAAAATTCACATTTTGAACAAGTTTCGTTACGCGAAGTCGGCTACGTTGTCGTCGTCATCGTCGTCGTCGTCGTCGATAGTGTTAGATGGTGTTGTCGCTGTCGCCAGTATCGTCGCCGTTGTTAGCCGGTACGCCACCACCTCAACTCAACTCAACTCAGCTCGACTCAGCTCGACTCAACTTGTTGCATATTTTTTGTCGCTTTTGTTTTTTTTTTTATTTATTTATTTATTTATTTGCCAACATTGTTAAATGTTTGCCAACGTGCTTATCTATTTACAGTATACGCGCGAATCAGCATGCAGAAACACTGCAGGCACAGTACGCGCTCGTTGTGCAACAGCGTGACGAGCTCTTGGCCAAGCTTAGCTGGAGCGAGGATCGCGAATCGAAGAACCAAGCGGCGCTTATCAACCTACAGTGTGCACTCGAACAGTTTCAGAATGGTATGTACAGTGTTGCATTTGTCACCGACCTGGCTGGCTGACTAAGATTTTGTCTGTCTTTGCTTTGCCATTGCTTTGTTAATTCTATAGATAAGGAGCACGATATCAAAAGCGCCACACAGCGCATACGCAAGGAGCTGCAATTCGAGCTGGATAAGGAGACGGCCTTGCAAAGCGAGCTGAGTGCGTTGCAGCAGCAACTTAGCGATGCCAATCAGGGCCTGCGTGCAGCGGCACGGCTTTCTGATCAGTTGGAGTCGTGTCAGCAAACGATTGCCGTCCTGCGTGAAGAGAGTGAGTTAACAAAGCATTTAACACTATTAACTGAATGACTAAACAAAATCAATTACACCAAAAATAAAAACAAAAACAGAAAACTAGAATTAATTGTGTGTATACTAACTAATCCACAAAAGCTTTTGACTAACCACTTAAAAATATAAAAAGGAAAAAAAAAAAAACAACATGTATGTGTAAACTAAAAACTACGCGTACTCAAAAAAAAAAAAAAAGAAAAAAAAATATTATTTAAATATAATTTAAACAAAAGTCACAATTTAAACGTTTATAACCAATGAGCAATGGGCATTTGGCATGTTTTTGGACATTTTCATTGTTTTATTCGACAAACTCATAATTTTGGTGCTATTTTGTGTTGTTGCTGTTGTTGGTATTGATTTATTTATAAATCTAAGAAAAGAAAAAAAAATTGTAAAATAAAAAGAAAAGAAAAATTTATAAGAAAAAAAGAAGAAAAGAAAAGGAAACACATTTCAATAATCATACGTAATCAAAGAAATTCTTAAAGGTAAATATCAGCTGGTAATTCTGGGATTTTTACACTTGATCACTCGGAATTTCAGTTGGTATGCACTTTTATGAATTACACTTAAACACCAAGCAAAGAATATAATTTATAAAGAATCAATTCATTTCTTATTGAGTTGGCACTCGATCAATGCAATTAATCACAACGAATCAAAGCTGAGCAAACCTTAAAAAAAAAGAAAACAACACTAAAAATCACCAATGCAAAATGCAAGGCTTGCTATTTAATTAAACTACAAAAAAACACAAAAAAGAAGAATTACGCCTTTTTAAATTTGCAACATTTAATAAATTCGTTATCGCACAGACCCAAACCCCCCCGCCTGTATATCTGCCCGCCATTTTGGTAGTCACAATTTATTTGCACTTTATTTTACGCACAAACAGACTGCCTGCGCTTACTCACTTCTTCACTTCTCCTACTCAATATTTATAAATTTTTACCTTTATTGTGTTGAGTATTTGTTTGTTGTTTATTTTAATTAGTACTTTGCTTAGTGTTTCCTATTTCATTCATTTCTATGTAACGTTTTGCATTTATGTTTAAAATTTCCACTTTAACTTGATCTGAGTCTGAGTGATGAATTATGAGAAAAGCTATTAGCATGTGGCATATACGAGGTATGTTCAAAAAGTAACAATGAATTCGCATAAAACCGCACTTAAACTTTTCTGGAGTAAAAGAGCTTTGAAGATTGCTAAAACTGTCTGTTGTTGAAATGCCAACTTCTCTTGGACACTCTGTCAACAGTGGCAAGCAGAAATTTGTGCGTAGTTATTGTGAGACTTTGTTCTCCGTTGAGAGGTCAGTGGACCATGTAAGGCATTTTCCATTGGTGATGGGTTTGTAGACTGCAGAAGATCCACATACTTGGCTTAGTTAGTCTTAAAAGCCTCACTGTTGCTCTCTGATAAATTCTCAACTATTATATTATCATCTACTACACTCTTGTGGGATTAACAAGTCATGGCCTGGGCCTGAGAATAAATCCTGGTCTATTGCAGTAGATTACCGGCAGCATTTGAGTTTGTCTACTTCTGAATAGAAGGCACTTAGACTAGGAGATTTTTTTTCTAGAACTTGCTGCATGGGCAGGATCTAAACTTGCTTTTTAACAGAGACCTCTACCTACTCTAGGCCTTAAGTAGGTCAGTGTGGTGTTTTCAACAGCTTTTATAATGCGTCCTCTTTCTATTTGACAATCACTTAGTAAACAACTTATCGCCAATGGCAAGATTGCTTTGGTAAGTTGACTTCTTAAAATGCAAGGCCCTGTGCGGATGTCCGCCATGTTAAGCTAAGATGTTTCTATTGTGTGGAGTCTTTGTGTATACTATGCGTTGCTTGTACCCTACATGTGTACTATCCTACTGACTAACATCAAGATTCAATACTCGTATGCATTGTTTATTATTATTTTATTAAGTTTGTTGTTTTTTAACCAAATGTTTATATTGTATATTATTTTTATGAAATTCTTTTAGTTTTGGTTTGCTTCATTTCTGAATGCGTGTCTTTATTTTTGATTTTTGCTCTTAAGTCATGAATATATGTTCATATATATATACAACATATGTGCATATATACATATAATTGTTACATTCGATTTTTATATTATTTGATTTTGTTTGAAGTCTGCAGAATTGATTAATCTCAATTTGTAACTGTGATCGGGATAGCAATTTGACAAGCTCACTTTACAATTGGAGATTGCTCGATGCTGCAGCGTTTCCTCATTATGCCGCATTTAATTTATTATTATTATTGTTGTCGTATTTGTTTTTTTTTCCTAATTTTTATAATTAGTATTAAATTTTTGTTTGCTGTATTAAATTTTTTATGTATTATTATTTTTTTTTTCATTTCTGATTTTACAACTTTGTTGTCGTTTTCTTTTAATTTTATTTTTACAAAAATTCAATTTGCAAGCTTTAAAAACGTTGTTGCCTTTAGTTGAGGTTTTTTTTTTATTTTCTTTTATTTTATTTTTTTGAATTTTTTTTTTAGTTTTTGTATAATTTTTTAAGTGTTGAATTTACAAAGTCAAGTAAAAAATTTTAACAACTAAAAATGCTACCACACATTGTTTGAGCGGGAATGCGCATGTATGCCTAAGTTTTGTGCTGCCAACATTTAATTTTAAACGAAAACAAAACAAACAGCAAATTTAAGACAAAAAACAAAGTAAAAAATAAAAAGCTGAATAAGAAAACATAAAAATATGAATACCCGTGTCGCTCGCTTGCTCGCTCATCTCATTCCCCTACGTTAACTGCGTCCATCTGGTAGAGTATTACATCAGGTACTGGTGTGCATTAGTTTGAAATTATAACCAACCAGTACTTATGTCATACTATCCCGGATCGACGTCGCAAACTGCATGCAACAAACGCAAACGCAAGCGCGATAAAATCGAAAGCAAAAACAAAAAACAAAATTTATTTCTGCTCAGCAAAATTTCGTGACAAAAATCAACTTAACACATCTAAGTGCATGTGTATGTACCGCGTGTAACAACAAAAACATATAGTGTTCCATAAAATAGGCCACCAATGTATTAATTTGCATTTTTATTAATTTATTAATTTATCATTCTAAACAAGAAAAGAACAAAAAAAAAAATAAAGAACATAAACAAAAAACTAAAATCCTGCCTTGCTTCCATTTTTGCTATTTTTCCACACAAACGCCAGTTGAAAATCTAAAGGAGCAAAAGGCAAAGTTGGAACAACAACTGATGACGAGCGAATCTAGTCAAACGGATAAGATCGACAAGAATCTGATTAAGAGTTTGCTCATTGGCTACGTGGTCAGCGGCAGTGTAGGGGACAAGCAGCAAGTGCTGCGCATGATATCCTCCGTACTGGACTTCACGGCCAATGAGTCCGATAAAGTCGGTCTAAATAAGCAGCAAGGCAGTTGGCTAGGCGCAATACTCGGTGGTGGCGGAGGAGGAGGCGCTGGTGCTGCCAGTGGCACCGTTGCTGGTACGTAATTGATGTTTGAGTTTAAGATTGTTGTATTTTAAGATTAAATTTATTGCAATGCATCGTACACACAGGCACTCATTCCAAGGATAATCTGGTGCAGGCTTTTGTGCAGTTTCTTGAGCAGGAATCGCAGCCACAATCGCAGGCTCAGCAGTTCCCTACACTATTGACGGCAACTGAGAGCGGCGCAGGTAGCGGATCACGGCGCACTTCGGTTGTTAGTGCAC
Organism: Stegana nigrithorax; assembly: GCA_037044495.1. Taxonomy (NCBI): domain Eukaryota; kingdom Metazoa; phylum Arthropoda; class Insecta; order Diptera; family Drosophilidae; genus Stegana; species Stegana nigrithorax. Next base: position 39,097 of record JBAMBQ010003465.1, read on the forward strand.
CAGTGACGCTGGCGACGTCAGCGGCAGCTGCAGTTGCAGCCGCAGGATATAGTGCAAACAATATAACGCCCGCGGCAGCAACGCCTGCGGCCACAGCTGCGATGGCGTCACACACGCACACGCCGCATTCCTTACAACCGATGCACCTGAGCAGTAGCGAATTTGCGCCGACACGTAATTCGAGCTCCATACTGAAGAACATACTTAGCGATTCTTGATTATTGTAAAATTAAATTTAATGCCAATGGATTTTTTCTGTAGTATTTTTGTTTATTTTTTTTTTTGTTTCGTTTATTTTTTAAATTTATAGTATATGCGTGCAATTATTCTTGTCTATATATAGATATATTATCGTATTGTGTGTGTTAGCACTGCTTTATATAATATTTGTCAACAATATATATTTTGTATAATTTATTATACAAAATTTTTACTCCTTATATTTATAAATCTACCAATTATTCACGCGTATGTAAATACATATCCGTTTGATTTACTTTTTTTTGTTTTTTGGCTTTTGTTGCACAGGCATGCACTAACTAAAGAAACTATGAAATACAATTAATGATAATTAAAATTCAAAAGAATTTCTATGCTATTTTTTTAAGCTAAGAGTGATGATATTTTCTATACATGTTTAAAAAGAGTTTATATGTACGAAATTTTATTGTTCTCGTTTCGTACATAATATTATTATGCAATTGTAATAATAAAAGTTTAATGTATTAATGTAAATGTGAGTTAATAAGTTTCATTGTAAAAAAGAAAACCCCGTTGTTGGATAGTTGTTTGCGAGCAACGTGTAATTTTTGTAAGCAACAAATTACACAACTGCAGTGTATTGTTGATTAAAATGGCAAGCCCGAAAGTATGCAACAGTTGTTTGCGAGGTGGTATAGATATGCTTGGGCCATATAAATAGCATGGTGAGATTATTAAGCTTCTGTTTCGTTTAAGGCTAAGCACGTTATAAACTTTTGGTATCCTAAAAAGGGTGTGTGTGTGGTTTATCGTGTAGCACATGCCATGTAGTGAATCCCAGAATAGTTTTTTTTTATGTAGTTCCATTCAGACTTACCTTCCTCTGTGATAGTTTCGTTACACTTGAAGTTGAAAGAAGATGATGATTATTAAAACAATGTTTTTTTTAAAGTGACATTTAAAACATATATTTTGTTAAACATTTATTTTTGTTAAACATTTCCTTCTTAAATACTTTCCTATTTATACTCTCCATAAATATAAGATTTTAAATATTATTTAAAGTTTCTTTCATTTAAATATACATATATAGAAAAATAAAATAGTTCTTACTTAGAAAAATGTGTACAATTTTACGTACTAGAAGTAACAAAAATCTTAACGTTTTTTAAATATTCTTTAATCTGTTCCAAACTTCAAAGTACAATAATTATTCTAAATCGTAAAAAAGAGAAATAAATAAATCAATAAAAAATAAATCATTGACAATTTAAAAATAAATTATATAACAATAATAATAATAATAATCATAATAATAATTTTGTTGAAAAACAAAAATGAAACATTCCAGTTAGTTTATCCAATTTAGAGATATTGTGCCTTTCTTGGGAATTGTTTAACATGCAACGTCGACGTTGTTGCCTCTGATCAGAGTTTATTAGAGTACGATTATCTGTAAATAATAAAATACGTATGCTGTGACTGCTCTACACGCCTTAGCGTTCGTTCTATTACACATTTATATTAATTAAAGTTTAACAATCAATAGGTATGTATGTAGAATGCTGTATGCATTTAAACATTTAAGTTTTCTTTAAATTTGTATTTTGATCCTTATTTTTATTTAGTTTTTGGTTTTGGTTTTGGTTTGGTTTTTCGTTTGCCATAAATCGTCTTCAGCTGTTGTTAGCCATTGCACGCTCTACGCACACATATTAGTTATGCATTTAATAGGCATACTGTGGCATTAGTCCTGCCGCTGTCGTTGCATTGCATTGCCTGTCCGTCAACCGTGTCATCATGTGTCTTAATCTCTCAATTACACGTGTGCATATGTACGTACTTTGCACGATACATAATTACATGACCCTGCAGTGGTCATGAAATTATGAGTATTGCCTTCAATCTGAAGTGGCTCGTGATTGTGATTGGAATTGTGAATTCACTGCTCGTTGGCAACGGTTCCTACTTAAGGACCATACCTGCGCCATCGCCGGATGAACTAGCAAATATTTAAATGCACATGCACATACATATGGACACAAGAATGCATGCCATAATATTTAGGCAATGCCTGTAGATAAATTCTACAGAGCGCGCAATGGCTGAGGCAAATCAAAGTAAAATTTTTTATTTTTGTAAATTCTTTTCAGTGTTTTGTGTTTTTATTTGAGCTTGTGGTTTCTAGAAAAAATTGTTTCTTGCCGTTTAACGAATGTCAAACTGACGCGACCATCACTTTTATGATCACCTGTTAAGCTGCTGCTCAAAAGGCGCAAAAGTCAACCTTTGTTAGTTTTTTGCAACTTTTTAGTTTCGTGATGTCAAAGTAAATTAACCAGTTAGCCTTTTAGTTATTTAATAGAATAACTTTTTTTTTTTCTAAATATGCTGCCCTAGGAAAATTGATCAATCGTCAAAAGTACGCAATGTCCGTTTGTGACAATGCCCGCCGACATTTTTCTGTGTTGCAGTGCATTCGTCTAAAAGGTGTCCACGTAGCGTATTTCAACAGCGTTTTCACTGTACCTGTGAGTGCCTGTTGAGTATTTCTTGCACTACGGCTTAGTTACATTTCTCCTTTTGTTTCTTGTGTTTGGTTTTCTGGTTTTTTTTTTCTTTTTGTGTATTTTGGTTTTTTTTTACAAAAATATTCATTTACATATATATAGTATATATACAATATACAGTTAGTACGAAAGTAGTACAAATAGTGAAGTGTATATCATTTCCATTAAGAATTTTTTTTTGTTAATTTTTGTTTACAGCATTTTGCTTTTTTTTTTTTAGCTTTTATTGTTACATACATACATGCATCTATACATATATGATTTTAGTAAATTAGTCAAAAATACCTTGTTTTGTATAAAAATACAAGAGGGTCCACAGATTGAGAAGTTTTTGTTGAAGTTACGTGTAGCTTTTTAGTTTTTTATAGTTCTGTTTAATAGTTCTTTTTTTTTTTAAACATTCATAAAAATAAGAAGTTTTACTTAAGCAAATTGAGTGCAATACGAGTATGAAATTTATGAGCCGCTAAGCATTTTGGATGTTTTATTTTTATTTTTGAAGTGTTTCATTAAGCTTGCCGAAAATGCTGTGCGTCAACGGATTGTGTCTCAATTGGCCGTGACAGTGCACGACTGCTTGGGACATTTGTTGTTGGCAAATTCTGACTGCTGCGGTTCACTGTGAAAGTTCATAAACTGCATACATAATTGTTTTTTGTTTTTATTTTTTCTCTGGTTAGTTATTGTTAAGTTTGTTCTACAAGCTGCAAGCGTTGCATTCTAATGGCGCACAAATGCGACTGAGATGGCCTAATGCCAGTTGTTGTTGCTGTGTTGTTGTTTGCAAGTGGGTTTCACTTTGTGGTTGACACGCAACTGAGACGCTAGTAAAATTGTAAATTTTTTTATTTCTTTGCTTTCTTTTGTTTTTGGTTTAGGTTTAAGCTGTGTGAAAATTCTTGCAAGTGCGTAGTGGCTTAAGCTTATTTTAATTGCCTGCAAGGCTGCATTAGCATGCCCTGCTCATGAGTGACACAAAAAAAGAACAAAGACGCTATGCTGAGATTTTCTAGATATTTTCTTTCTGTTTTGTTTCTTCAGTAGTCTGCTAAATACATTTATATTACTTTTACTTCATATTAGAGATGATTTTATTTTCCTTTTTTTTTGTATTTCTATTTGTTTTGGTTTTTTGTTTTTTGTTTTCTTGTTGTTTTAAGTTAAGAGATACATTTAACTTTTTAGTTTTCACTTTACTTATTAAACACATTAATGATATTGCAACTTTTGTTTATGTCGTGTTGTTGGGGGTGGGAGTGGGAATGTGTTGTCTTGTGTTTTGTTGCATTGTGTTGTTAAATAGTTTTTCTGTTTTGTCTTGCCATGCATGGCAAATTCTACTCTATATTTTTATAATTTTTTTTTTGTGGTTTTGCTTTTCTTATTTGTTTTTTTTTTTTATAATCTTTTTTGCAGTAAATAAATTTACTTACAAAAATATGCAAGAAATGTAACATTTGCCAATAAGTGAGCTTATGTTTTATTCATTTCTTGTCAAAAAAAATTCCAATTTTTTTCTTGGCTCATGCGCGAATCTTGTGTCGAACAAGAAAAAAAAAAATAATAAGCCGAAATTTTGACTTTTTGTGTTTTACTTGGATTCTGAATTGTGTTTTTATTGACCTTAAATTTTGTTTCTTTTCTTTTTTTATTTTTTGAGACATGATTCGCGAAGTTGCCTTTTGTTTTGTTAGGCTTCATTTTTTTATTGTGTTTGTTGTTCTGTTTTGCAATACATTCACTTTTGTACTTATTGTTTTACAGTTGTTGTGCTGAAATTAAATATTTAAAAGTACATTTCTCTTTACTACCTTTACAACAATAATTTAAATATTTGTTTAACATTTAAAGCCACACTTTGCGTACATAAACATTTATTGTAGTTTGTTTTGTTTCGGTTTTTTTCTTCTTCAACTTTTAAATATGTGTGTATTTTGTTCTATACATTGTAAGTATATGAATATTAAATAAATTTTTATATTATAATGAAAAGTTTAAAAAAAAAAAAAAAAAATTAGGCACTTTGCCACTGCAATGTGCATTAGAATATTCTCTACATTTCTCATACATTATACTAACATAACACTAACAATCAACATGCCTAATGTAACATGATCATCATTTCAATATCACAACAGTTTCATCATCATCATCAACATTATCATTATCTGTATCATTATCATTATCTTTATCATTATCATTATCATTATCATTATCTTTATCGTTATCTTTATCTTTATCATTATCATCATCATCATCTTCATCATTATCATTATCAATATCTGCAACTTTATCTTCTATTTTACTAATTCTTAAACGCTGCACTTACCAACATACAACTTTGGCAATAATTGCTGCCAAATTTCTCGGAAAAAGAGACTATCAAACAGGAAAATAAAGTTTTTAGAAATAATAACAAAAATAAAGAGATAGAAAAAAAAAACACGGGCATTTTAAATGCAATTTTGAAACCATTTTCAAGTGTACCCGCGGCTGCATTAGTGTGAGAATTCAGTGACAGTTTGCAAGTCAGCCTGCAGCTCTGCTTCTGCTTTATTAATTTTACATTTTTCAATTTTCATTTTCATTTTCCATTATCCTCTTTTGCTTTTTCTTTTTTCTTTTTCGTTTTTTTAATACCAAACACTTGAAAATCTTTCAGGGATTTCCGTACAGTTTCAAAAGTCGACTAAAACCGGATGTGCAAGTTGCCATGTTTTAGCGGAAGTCAAAAAATGTTCGTAAACTTGCTTGGCTTAAGTATGCAAGTTCGAAACGTCCAGCGTTGTCGTGGATGCGGAAAAGCCTACATCGGCTGCATCGACTGCCGTTTCTGCTACCGGCGATGCTGGCGTCACAATTACATTCTTGTACGTGCACACCAGCGTCGTGGTCTCCGTGGACTGCGCATCGTCGTCATCCTGCTGCTGCTTATCGTCGTCTGCGTAGGCCAGCGTTGGTGACAGCATGGCGGGCAAGTGCAATGCTGCTGCCTCGTTGTTGTTGTTCGCTGTGGACGATATTGGCGGCGTGGCTGACGTTTCGGTTTTGCGCTGGGTGTAGAGATACACCTCCATGTGATCCTTGCCTTTCACATAGACACTGCCGCGCGGCTCAAACTCGTATTTGGAATCGAGGAAGGGCAAGCAATCCTTGCCCACTTGAATGCGATTGGGCACGCCGGTGGAGTCCATGCGCGAGGCGACGTTCACCGCATCACCCCAGATGTCGTAGAGCAGCTTGCTGGTGCCGATGACGCCGGCGGCTACATCGCCGATGTTGAGTCCGATGCGCAGTATCAAATTGAATTCCAGTAGATCCTTGTTGAAGTCATCGACGACACCTTGCATGGCAATGGAGAATTCCATGAGTGAGTGTATGTGCTCATTGCCGGCGCCACGGTGCGATGGGTCCAGGCCACTGGCGGCCATGAATGTCGAACCGATGGTCTTGATCTTCTCGACGGTGCGAAATTCGGGTCGTGAGAGCAGCTCATCGAAGTCGCCGATGAGCTCGTTGAGCACGCGCAGGTACTCCTTGCCGCCGAGATAGCTTTCGTCGTACATCTCATTGAAGTTCACTATGGAAGCGAATATGATGGCGATGTTGTGATGATTCTCGGAGTATTTAGCCGTGTTCTTGAGATGCTCAGCCACATGCTTCGGTATGATGTTGTGCAGCAGCATATCCGCCTGGTTCTTCATGTTTTGAACGCGTATTTTGTCCTGATTGGCCACTGCGTTGCCGTAGAAGGTCAAACGGTAGCCAATCTCGAATTCGCGATTTAGGAACCACACCAGTATGAGTATAAGCATGAGATCGAGATAGATTTCGACATGATAGTCTTGGAACCATTTGAATTCCTCGATGATAAAATCAGGGACTGCACGTGCCACCACCGCCGTGTGCCGTCCATAGGCACTGCCAGTGGCGGAGCTGGCGGTAATGGCGACGGTGAGATTCGCTAGCAGAGCTTCGGCCGCAGTGTCGACGCGATTCGAATAGACAACGAGCTGAGAGACGGTGATGCCAATGAAGCAGAGCGCTGCCATGAAGGCGAGAATGTTGCGCATCCAGCAGTTCAGCTGTGTGAAGTTGCAGAAGTGCACAATGCACACGAAGATCAGAAAGCCGTAATGGTACTCGAAGGCGTCCAGCTCGTTGAGGTCGAGTAGCAGAAAGTTCGCAATGATAAGCATGACTGGCATGGCCATGAGTACGGCGAGGCAGATGTGCCAGGGGTACCAACTGGAAATGGCCTCAAAAATGCGATCAGCACAGGAGGCAGAGGTCGGGGTCAAGGTGGCTGATTCGGCACGACTCCCATTACCCTGGGCTTCAGCGCAGCTGGCATTGGACTTGGAGCGGCTACGTGAGGTGCCATGACGTCGACACATTTGGCGCGTGAACAGGAACAGCGCGAATATCTGTATGCCGGTAAAGCAGGAGAAGAGGGCCACCCAGAGGCGGAATGTCGACGTGGCCATATTCTGTGTCATCATAAAGAGCGAGACCGAGATGCAAAGGTAGACCGCAATGCCGACGAAGATGTCAATGTAGGTATTGTAGCGCGGCGTGGCCAATGTTGGCGGACCCTCGGTCTCGTTTTCACTGCCGAAGCGATGTGCCTTCGAGCGGAAGTCGCGCTCCATCTGGCGCGACTTGAAGTAGAGACTGAAGCGGCGCAGCGACGGCTTGACTAGGTAGCTCCGCTGCGACTTGGCGTTGTCACGCACACAGCGTATCAGCTGCAGGTCGGACTGTTTGCGCAGCTGCTGCAGACACGCGGCCAGAGGATCGCTCACTTGCGGCATCGGCTGTGGAATGGGCGGCAAGGGTATATGCGGCAGCGAGACGTCGCCGATGTTCGAAATGCTGGACGTGGAGCTTGTGAAGTAGCCGGACACGCGATGCTGACTAATGGCCGACTGGTTGAGCGCGTAGATCTGCTGTTGTATGGACGAACGGCGCGAGTTGCTCTTGATGCCCGAATCCTTGCGCGATGTGGCCGACGGGCAGATGCTCAGTCCATCGGGCCAGATGCTTGAGTTGCGCGAGTGCGAGGGCAGGTTCGCTGTGGGCGTGGCCAAGGGCAGCATGACACCTGGCATAATCAACGGCTGGTGGGTGACACTCGTGCTGGTGCATGGCGTTGTCACCATGGCAGCTGCTGCTGCTGCCGCTACGGCGGTGGCTGTTGGTGTGGTGGAGGTGCCTGTCGTTGCGGTGTTGGCTTCAGGTCCGCGGCCGGCGGCTAATGTAGATGCGCGTGGCCTTGGCAGCGGCGATGACTCAGATTGACCGCTGCGTCCGCATTGCGAACGATAACTGCCCGAACGTCCGAATGGTGAGATGTCGCTGCGCGACTGACTTATATAGGAACGCACGTCGATGATGTCATCGAACATGGAATACTGACCGGGTGAGCAGCAGCCGCCGCCGACGCCTCCCATGCCGCTTATGCCGCTCATGCCGCTGACACCCCCGCCATCTGGCGAGCGTATGGCGCTGGCTGCTATGGCCGTCGATGTAGCTGCATGATGCAGGACGGGCTTCTGTGGGATTTCGAGCATTTGCGGACTCGGCTTGTTGTTCAGATTGTGATTGTGGTGGGACAGCGGATGATGATTGCTGTTGCTGTTGCTGTTGCTGTTATTTGTCTCCACGACAATGGGCAGCACGGTGATGGGCTGCTGGCCGCCGTTGAGATGTGGCTCAATGAACGCGACCGTCTCGTCGTGGTGTGTTGTCGTGTGGTTGGCACTCAACATTAGACTGGCGCTCGTGTCAGTGTTGGTGGACTTGTCTGTGGTTTTTGATATATCCTCGAGACCTTTCTTGAGGAATCTTGGTATCTTCCAGACTTTAAGTTTGATCTTTGGCCGACCGTCGGTTGCTTTGGATGCTTTCTCATTCACCGCTGGATTGCAGTTGTCTTCATTCGCTTGCGCCGTTTGCTCTTGTTCGTCGGAGTCCAGACTGCCGGGTAAGCTCTTTGTCGTGATGATGATCTTTGGACGCTCGCGCACAACGATGACGGGTGGTATGCCTGCGGCTGCTGGATGTATGATGCCACGTTCGAGATCTCGTTCACGACTTTGGGATTTCTTGCGCAATTTCATGCTCAGCGAAGTGAGTCTTGGACGCATGGACAACACCGGCGATGGATTCAGCGAATTGGACAGCTGGCCGACCGGCGAAGCGGGTGGCACATTGGGATGTATGACAGAAATGTTGGTAGCGCTTTGCGACAGCGAAGCGCCATGCATGCCCGGCAGCAATAGGGTGCTGCCAGTGCCGTTGGCGGGTATACTGGGGCTGAGACTGTTGGCGCGTGAGACGTCTTTTCGGCGGCCCACTACGAAGTATGTGCGATGACCTAGCAACATGGAGACAATGAATTATTAACTGCAAGTAACTGAGAAATTGGCTGACCTACCGAAAACTTCCTCGCCCTCCTCCAAATAGTAGGCGTCACCAAGAAAGTTCGATGTCTCCTCGGAGATGTGCACTTGTTCAGGTCTGCCCGACGATTCCATTCTGTTTGTGCGATATGAAATTGATTTTAGTGTCTGTACCATATAGGGTCGGCTGTACGAATTGTCTACTCACTTGTTCGCCAGGGTCACATCATTGCTCCAGACATCGAATTTGACGCGTCGCGTGCCGACAATGCCGCACAGCACCGAACCGGTGTGCACGCCTACGCGCATCTTGACGCCCTCATGTCGCTGTGCGTCAAAGCAACGCATCGCATCAATCATGCCGAGGCCCATTTCGACGCAGCAGATGGCGTGATCGGCACGCGGCTCGGGACAACCCGACACGCAGTAGTAGCAGTCGCCCAAGGTTGAGATCTTCTCGCAGCCACTCAGCGTGCAGAGGTCATCGAAACGCTCGAACAGATCGTTGAGTATCTCCACCAATTGTTCGGCCGTCTTTGTCGAGGACATGCGCGTGAAGCCGACAATGTCGGCAAAGAGTATGCTCACATTGTCCATGCTGTGCATGTGAAATGGACGAAAGAGCGACTTCACATCGTTCGAGACGCGCGGACGCATGTAATGCGATTCGGGTTGCATGCGCGGCTCGCCCGTGTCCATGCCGCCCTCCTTCAGCAGCATATCGGCGACTTTTGGCGGCATTACCGAGTGTATCATCTTCTCCTTGAGCTGCTTCTCCATCTCCAACTGCCGTCGCACTAGCAAATTCTGGCCAACCTTCATGAAGGTGCCGCGCATGCGCACCAGATTCATGACCAGCACATGCACGCCCACCAAGTGCACACTGAAGTGGGCCAGTATGCGCAATATGATAATCTTATTACTTGATTCGGCGCCCGAACCGTGCACGGCACTGCAGCCGATTACCATGTGCGAGACCAACTCGAAGGCGAGCGAATAGGCGGCGGCAATTGCAGCGGTCATCCAGAGCGGCATGGGCAATGCTGTGTAGATGAGCAGCACAATCTCCAGACAGATGGCGAAGTGCCCCAGCGGACTGAATGCACGGCCCGTGTAGGTCAGAAAGGCCAGCGAGGTGGCGCACAAGACGAGCGCGGTTAGCGCCGACGTGGCCACCTGCTGCTGACGATAGAGGTCCCAATGCGTGAAGCACATGGCCATGATGGTGATCAGCGACAGCATTGAGAAGGAACTCGATATCGGACGCCAGAAATCCTCAGAGCCGCCATCGACAATGAAGTACAGGAACCAGACTACTGAGCAAAGCAGTATGTATGTCAGTGTGAATCTGCAAAGGAAGATGATGTGCCACGATAAGCATTAAACGATGACATTTCTTTTGCTTTGCTGCTTTGCTGCTTCGCTGCTTCACTGCTTCACTGCTTCAGTGACCGAGAGAGGTCAGTTTGGGTTCGTTTCTGTCGGTTGGCTTTAGTATTCTACATTGTCGAGTATACGCAAATGTGGCTACACTGTTGTGCACTGATGTGATATTAATTTGTTAATTTGCGGCACAGGCTTGTGCCCAACAAGTTCAACGACGGGACATAAGACAGACTTTTGTCGGCGTCATTGTCGTCACCGTGTTTCGCTTTTTGCCCATTTCTACTAATTACTGTCAATTAAAAGTTTTTTATGCCTACAACAACAACAATAACAATAATAATTGCGTTCACACCAGCAGCAGCAGCAGCAGCAGCCGCCACAGCAACAGCAACAGAAACAACAACAACTATAAGAAAAAAGAAATGCAAATGAAAAACTTGTATAACATAAACGCCAACATATAAAAGGAAAACAGAAAACAGAAAACAAAGAAAAAAAATACCAAGAAAAGAAAGAAAAGCCCGACAACGGACATTCGCCAACATCGCCAGCCACCGCTTCTGGCACATGCCGTGCTCAGTCACTTGTTTCGGCCAAGTGTTCGTCCAACTTGAAATAAACTAATCATATTCTGACAAAAGCAATTTCAGCCCTTGTCACACGCAATGCAACAATCCCAAACTGGGGGCGTCCTCGTGCGTGCGCAGCCGACACCGCCGTTGTTGTTGCTGCTGCTGCCGTTGCCATGCAGTGTCTCGTCCGCCAAGTCGCTCAAACGAGTTAAGCTACGCCAACAACTTCTGCTGCTGCCGATACTGCTGTTGGTGCTGCTGGTGCGCAGGCTGCTGTTACATGTCGTCGACATGCTGCAACACTTGTGCTCTGCACCTGCATTGGCTTGAGCGTGACGGCGCCTCAGCCAAGTGTTCAGCCTTGAATGGATGCGAGACATGTGAGGCTTGGGAGCAGTGATTTGGCAATTTGGCATTTGCATACCAGTTCGTAAGTGTCCTGGAGCAGTCAGTGTTGGTCCGATCACTTGCCGCTAAGGCCAAAAAAACAATTGTTCATGTTTTGCTCTAAGGTATTTTAATTCGCATAAGATCCGTTTTCTAATCTTGCCCACGAAACGTTCCACGAACATTTAAGTGCACGCATTAATGTTGTGTACACATGCCCCAAATGCGCCACATCAAGTGGTCAAACGTCGCCTAATGACGGTTTTATGTCGTGTCATCTCGTGTCGTGTAATTAATGCACGCATTTCCAGTAGCGGCACGCTCAGACAGGAAGACGTCCATTTGCTGCGACAATGAATATCGCGCACGTTGTGCTCATTGCCGCCGTGACACAGTCCAGCCAGATGGCCAGCAATGCGTATACGCATGGCCAAAACGCAACACAGTCCCGTGATGCGGTGCGGAGCGAAGCAGAGTGGAGTGGAGTGGCGCAGAGCACAGGAAGTGCGCATAGTGCCTGGTAATATGAAATTCTTACACGCAAATACATACAAACTCGCGGCGGAGATGGCTACTAATGACACGAAATTCCAGTGCTGCAACTGCTGCAACAACAACAACAACAACAATCGCAGACGTGCAAAAAAAAAAAAAAGGAAAACAAAAAAACAAAAGAAAACAGAAGAAAAAGAGCAGCTGCGGCGTTCCTTGAAACGCTTTGGGTTTTCTTTTGTTTTTTTTTCTTTTATTTACTTGACTGGCGGCGTTCGCTTGTGTGCATGTACGTGTCTGCGTCTGTGTGCGTGCGTCTCTTTACGTTGCTCCTATGTACACATAAGCACACACACATACAAGTGTGCATATATAGTATGTTTGTGTGTATGCAAGTTTGTTTGCCAAACAAGTTGGGTCAACGTTTTGCCAGTCGAGCTAGCTCGTTGTTGTTGTTGTTTTCTTTTTTTTTTTTTGGGATTTTTTTTTTTTTTATGCTTTTATTTTTATTCAGTTTATTTCATTAGATTGCGTTGCGTTGCGTTGCTTCGCCTCACAAGAATTCGTGCCAAGGACAATTCAAAACAAAATGTTCGCATTCAAACTGTACAACGTGCTCTGGGTGGATTGTGTACGGGTGTACGAGTGTACGGGTATACGGGTGTGTGGGTGTCAGTACGTCACATTGGATTACACGATACGTATGGCGTCATGCATGTGTTTCAACTTAGTGCATTTTCAATCCCGCCTTAAATTGTCGTCCAAGGCACACGTCTCCCATTCCTCGATCAGATGCTGCAATTTGTGACCGCTCTCTGATGTTTCAAAAATCGTTTTCATTGCAATATCCGGTCGATCCCTTGCGCACTTGTTAGCGTCCATAGGCTGCAACACATCTACCGCCTCTGGCCGTGCATCGTACAAACGTTGCTTGCACTCTCGAACATCGTCGAGCTTCTGGCGTATGGACGCCTCCGATACAATCTCGAGTCTGATGGAGTAACTGTTTGTCAGCCAATAGATGATCGTGACGATGATCAGTGCGAGTGTTATGCGCTGTGCCAGCGACTGTTGGAACAGGCGGCGCAGCAGCAGATGCAGGCGCTTGATCAGGCGCAGCTGATAGATCATACGAAAGATGATGAACATCCAGAGGTTCTCGAGGACAATGCGCTCCGTGTGCTCGGTGCCCTCGGTGAAGATGCGCACGCAGCCGACAAGTAAAAAACTAACGAGTAACAGACAAGTCATGATGACGAGAATTTCGCTCTTTTTTGTTTTTGTTTTAAATTTTGCTCACGATCCTCCTCTGCCGAATGACGAAAAGGCGAATTTTGTGCGAAAAATTAAAGAATAAGTATCTAGAATTTTGATTTTTCGAGGCTTTTCGTTGAAGGCTTAACTGTTTGCTGAAGAATTTTGAATTTCGTTTGAATTTTATTTGAATATCGCTTGAATTTCGTTTGAATTTTCGTATGAATTTCGTTTGAATTTGTATTGACTCAGCTTTGAAGTTTTCTGCTTAGCTGTTAAAGCAATTTTCTTGTTTACTTTGTTTTACTGACTTTCGCAAGGCCCCATTATAGGGCACGACGTCATTTATCGCCATTTTGTTGTTGGCCCTCGCCTTTGCTAAGTCAAGCGACAATGCTTAGCGGCATCGTGGCAATGTAGCCGTGTAATTCGTGCATCGTGCATCGTGCACCGTGCACTGTGCTCCGTGTAACCGTGAGACCGCGAGACCGTGTGGATGTATGCCAGCGTGGCATTGACCTGTGCAATGCGCCGTTGTGGCTGCAATTTTGCCATTTCACCAATAGCGAAATTTGCTATGCTGCTGCAATTCGAAACTAATTTTCACGTTCGCTCGCTCTTTTGCATGTGAACGGGCATTGGAATGCAGGAAACACTCCCTGACACCTTGACTCACTGGCTGCCTGACTGTCTGGTTGGCTGCTTGGGTGCTTGGCTGGTTCGCTGGCTGTTTGGCGGCTGGCTGGTTTATTCTGTATGTTTAACGTTTAGTGGTCTTTTAGGCGCCTTTGGCTGTCGCGCTACTCTCACCCACGAGACCGTGCCTACGTTTGACGTCCTTGCAAAGCGCACTAACTCATTGTAATTATAAGTCACACGTCAGATTTTGTCGTAGATATGCTGCACACAGAAAAGTCTAACGTTTTTTTCCTTTTTTTAACGTTCATATTTCACATGTTCTTTAAAGCAACAAATTGAAAGCAATGCGAAGGTTATTATTGAAAACTGTTTCCGGCTTTTTTATAATTTTTTGCTACATTTCCCATGAAAACCACAACACTTTCGCATGCGATTGAATCCATTTCAGTGTTTTTTTTGTTTTTTTTTTTTGTAGTAGCGCCATTGTGTTTTTCAACATTTCCTTACACCAATCGACGTAAGGCTTTTTTATACAATTGCAAAATGTTTTTTGTATCCAACGCGCGATGAAGTCCAAATGCTCTTGCAATTTGAATGTCCAGGTTTGCCTTAATCCCTCTTTAAGTCCTACGTCGATCGAGCAATATCATTTCATATACAGCAGCGACAATTTCTAGGAAAACGGTGTTCGATGTGATGCTGCATCAGCAACACTTTGAAGCACTTAACTGTTGTTGAATTAATCCATGTCGAAATCCACAGTAAATCATTGCATGCCAAAGTTGCACGATTCAATTTAATATATTGTCAAAAGAAAAACAAGAGCATACTTTGTGGCGCTGCTTTAGACTTTTGCCCAGATAAACTGAGTGCAGTTACACAAACTTACTTAGCAGTGTGCAGCTCTTGAATGACTGCAGGAGTTTGCATACTTCGCGGGGAATGCGCCTACAGCGCCCCACCCGACAATGCTGGCTTGTATATGTCTGCGCTGATCAGGGGAAAGAAGTTGATTTTTTATTGAAAGCTGTGTTTTCAATTTGTTGGCTATATGTGCCGGTTTATATCGCATTATTTGCTGGAAATATGCAAATACATGCGTGCACCACATTCGGATATTTCTGATTGGTAAAAATTTTAAAAAGAAAAACTGTAATATGTGCACATGGTATTTTTGTTTTTTTGTTTTTTTTTTTTTTTTTTGGTTTATGCCATTTTGTTGTATGCAAAAATGTTGCTTAATTTAGCAATTAAGTTAAGAATGCGCGTGGCTGGACAAACACACGGTGCGTATGCGTAATAATTGCTAACAAAAATACACTGCACATATGTATGTACATTTGTATATGCATATATAAATGTATATATATATATATATGCATAAAATAAATATGAACATACATACGAACATTTTACAACGCAAATGCGAGTGCACACATCTATGTCACATGGGAAACAAAGGATATGGCATTGCACGCACTTATGTATGTTCATATGCAGGTTCAGCTGCGTTGTGCATCTGCCAACATCAAGGCGACGCGTGTGGGTTCGTCAATGTTCCCACATACATAGGTACAAATAGACAAACATACCAAAGAAGACTATGATATATAGTAAATATTTTATGTAATAAGTGGAAAAGGTACGCGGACTTGGCAAGGAAATTCAGAGAAATTGCTTTTGCATATTTAATCCACTTCAATAGCTCGAGAAACGTTTAATCAAATACAAATGCGAATTTCGCAGCAAATGGTGCAGCGAAAAAAAAAACTATAATACAAACAGAACTAAAACCAGCAAAAGAAACAGCAACAAGTGAATTACGCTGATCTGCATGTAAATGCAGACGCAACGGTCTGGAACAAATGCCATATTGCAGTGGTGCTGATTCTTTGATTCACAGCGCACACAGGATGTGCACGAAAATGTTGCACAAAAAAAGGCACACAAAAGAAAAAAATAAAGAAAGAACAAGAAAAAAAAAAGTCAAGAAGTACAAAAAATAAATAGAAACTATAAAGCAAACTACTCATTGAGTTGAGCCACATGGGCGTGGACGTGGGCGTGGGCGTGGGTTTTGTATGCATTCACTCACCTGTATCTCATGCGCACATGCGGAAATACGCTCGTCTGATACTGTTCCTCGAGCACGGCCGAATCGAACTTCGGATCGAGCCAGGACTTTGAGGCGGCTCGCTCGAATGCCACCGGTAACATGACGCTGCAGCACGAATGTCGCCGACCCGTTTGACTAAGATAGGTTTGTATATGCGGCGCCAGTGCGATTTGTATGTCATCGGTGGAATTGGTGCGGCTATCATTGACTAGAACACCCGGAGGCATGGCCGTAAAACTGACCGACTGACGGCGAGACTGCAACGACAAAGCAAACAACGTTGTTAGACAAAAGGAAGCAAAGCAAGGAAACTCAAGCAAACGTAACGTTACAAAACAAAACGATAGAAAAGTAAAGTAAAGTAAAGTAAAGTAAAACAAGAAGGGACACGCAATGCAAGCCATTCAACGACTCAACGGACATCCATTGTTGGAATAACATACAATAAAAGTAAACGCTTTAAAATTGCACCTAAATGCAGTCAACTGCGGTTAAATGCCAAACACTTAAATACACTCACCCCACACACACATACACACACACACACACACACACACGCACACACACATACGCATACAGTCAAAAGGGTTTTTCAATTTATTATATGTTTCATTTGGAATACTAAAATACGAGTGACAGGCATTACGATACTCGCTACTGTGTAACTGTTATTTGGCTCTGCTGCGCCTGGCTTAAAATTAATTAATAAGCAATTTTCATAACAGCAAGCCAAATGACATTTTTAATAAATATTAAATGCGCGGAAAATCGGTTTATATAGTTTTGCCAATTAACTCGATGTCATTAAAGAGTAAAAAAAAAAAACACAAAACAAAACAAAACAAAATCAACAACACACACAAACACGAACACTCGAAACTCGTTTACGAATACACGACGAACCGGCGAAGGGCGTAACAGTGCAGCAGTGTTGACTGTTGCCTGTTGACGGTTGGCGATTGGCATTTGGCTGTTGAGTTTGGCAAGGCAAGGCAAGGCAAGGCAAGGCAAGGCAAGGCAAGGCAGGGTATGGGCAGAAGCTATGGCATATCTTCTGATATGCACTGCACGGCTGCTTTGTAAACGCTGAATACTTAATAATTCCAGCAGTTGCGCCTAAATCATTATGGCGTATGGCGTATGGCGCATGTTGCCTGTTGCTATGACGACCGCGACAGCAAAGGCACGCAAATGCTGCAGCCAAACGTGACGTGTGCGTTTTAAGCCTTTGCTGCAATCAATGCTACTGTTGCTGCTATTGCTGCTGCCGCTTATGCTAATGACGTTGCCAATTATGCCATGCTGAGCAAGCCGCTGTTGCTGCTGTTACTATTTTTGGCAACGCAAGTTCTCATGTTAAGTTGCGCATTTCGTTTTCATAATCAGTGGCAGCCACGCTTGGCTATTAATTTACGGAAAATAACTAGAAATCGTTGAAATCATTGAATTCGCTCTCGTGTGCCTGCGCGTGTGCTTACACGCGTTCATAACAACGCAAAAGTTTGCCTGCTGGAGTATCTGCGTACCTGCTGCACTCCATGGCATGAGTGTTTTTAACTCAGACAACGTAATCGATACCTTGCAACTGGATGAATTTTCATTATTTTAATTAATTATCATGATGTACACGAATGTATACTATATAAATAGATGTGTACATAGGCTGCAATTTTCCCAGCGAATGGAACGTTAAAGACTATACACAGAAGTTTGAAAATAATTCGTTCTGTTCTATTTGTTAGTTGAAATAAAAAATAAAGAAAATTGTGTAAAATCTTAAGCTAGCATTATGCAATTTCACTGTAATGCTGAACGCCTCTGCTGAAATTCGAAACCACGTTAAGACATTAGACAGAAGTTTAATTTCAATAACTGTCCTCTGGCCTTGCTGCTTTGTAGTCGTAATGGGTTTCCTGTGGGCGCAGCTGCTGGCGCGTGTGCACCCACTTACATGCATGCGTATGCCTTGGTGTTAATTAAGATATATTAATTTGATACACAAAGCAATTAGTTCGTTTGCATTGGCAATGGCACATGCGCTGTTTGTTTGCTTTAAACTTGTATGGCACCAAGTGTAGCTACAAAAACACTCTAAACTAAGCCACTATAATTTTAAATAAACTCGCCAAAAAAAGTCTTGACAAGGGTAAGCATCAACGTTTCTGGAAACTTTTTGAGAGTTGCAAGCTGAAAACTTATAAATAAGATAAAGATCTTAAGCAGCTATACACAATATCGATACGTGATACGCTTAAATTGAGCACATTATGTACTCTTCATATTTTCATGATTTCAGTTGCGGAACTATAGATCAAGCATCAGCATAGGATACTCATTGAGACTGCAAAATATGGCATGTTCGTTATATTAGAGGCACAAGTAAATAAATGGCACAAAAGACGACATTCAGTTAGGCTTTAAGTAAAGCTTTTGGCTTTGCTAAAAAATACGCTACGACTTTCGCTACGTTTGCAAATGAATGCCTAAAAGTATGCTATGCGAAATAATTTTCTGGCTTTAATGTGACCCAAATGCGCTGTTCCATCAATATTATCGCTCTGTAGCGAACGTGTTGTGAACCAATTTCAAATCTAAATGATTTTAAGTTCAAACAGACTCAGACGACTTTAAAAGCGAAAACGACAACCATGCAGTATTTAAAAAAGTTTACGGCAATTGAAGCGCAACTGGCAACATATAGACAATAAAAAAAAAGGGAAAACGAAAAAATGGAAATAAAAAAATGAGAGGAAAACGAACCTTTAAAACTATTCAGCAACCACAACAACTTTAGTGAGCTCAATGTTGTCTAGGGGGAGGCGGAGGAGGAGGAGTCAGGAGCAACAAAACCGCAAGGAATCAACCGCAGATTCGATGTGTCGTCGCATGACAAACATTACGAACATCTGCATTTGCTGTTTTTGTTGTTGTTGTTACCCATACGCTTTAAGTCTCATGCTCGCTCGAAAATTTTACGTATTGAAATTCCCGGCGAACGCCTCAACTAAGATAGCTGCATATGCTTGGCTTATTTATGTGCACACTTACGCTTATGTACTTAAAAACGTGTTGCAATTAACCGCAATTTGCTTATAGAAGCAGCAACAACAATTACAACATTGTTTACTTTAATATGCTAGTTGTTGCAAAAAAAAAAAAAAAAAGAAAACAAAAAAAGAAACAAAAATAGTAACTAAATAGAATCATTACACGGCTACGTGATCTTTTTGTAAATAATGCATACGCAGCGTTGTACGTAAATGCGCAATGATAGAAATATGCATTTGCTTATATAATTTTTGATTTTGGTTTTTTGCCACCGAAAAGGCAATTAGCAGCAAAATGCAAGTGACTAAGCATTAAGTCACGCGACAAAGGCGAAGTTATTTGTCAAACACTTAAGATCTGCGCTTGACAGCGGCAACGCTGCCCGAATTCACTTGACGTTTTAATTTTTGTCGCTTTGTTGCTATTTTCCCGGTTTAAATGCCTTTGCTCAGCTTGGCTATTTAAATCGCGGACTATCTTATCAAAAATGCAAACAGCGATGCATGCTTTGGTGTGAGTCTATGGCAATAAAAAAAATAAAAGGAACAAAAATCAAATAAAACTTAAATCGCTGTCAGCGTCAACAAAGGTTGCAAAACGATTAAAAAAGAAAATAAATAAATAAACCGCAAGCGTCGATTTTATGATAATAGCTTAACTTTTTCATTAATTAAGTTAAACGCTTAGACAATTTACTTTATCTAAAAAAAAAACTTTTCCTCACAAAAAAAAAAGTAATAAATAAATAAATAAATAAATGCAATAAAAAGCGCCAACGGCATGTTTTAGCTTAGTACGTTTGTTTAGTTGGCATACAATTTTAAAATAAATAATAAATAGGGTTATTTAAGAAAAAAAAAGAAAGGGGAAAAACGAGTAAGAAAACAGTTACAGAAAATATTTAAACGTTAGGCATGTAAAGACATGTTCCCATTGTTTGTTGCTTTTTTTTTGCTTTTTCGTATCGATTTCGTAATAGACAAGTACAAGCATTTGGCTTTTAGGCTAATTAGTGTGCATGGCATTAAGCATACGCCATGTTAGCTAATTGACGTTGCACTCGACTGCCACAGCCGTCCATAATAATAATAACAACAACGGTAATAACAACTACGATTAATTATAAGCTTGGTTTCTATTCTAACCATAGCGGTTGTCAATGCGTAGCTTTTAAAAATCAACAGCGACACTTTAAATTTCAATTGGTAGCAAATCAAACAAAACACACTATGGAAAAAACAAAAAATAATAAAAAAAAAAATAGAAAAAACAAAAAACGACGCCCCAAAAAAATAATTAATTAATTAAGTTTCGACAAATATCTACAATCAGCGGCAACAACAACAAGAACAACATATATAATAAGCAACAAAAATAACAACAAAAAAGACCATAAAACAAACGAAACCCGCTTAGTAGCAATGGCCATTTTTGTCCACTGGGCATGGTTTGCCAATTTCTTGTGTAAATGAACAAAGTGAAGCCAAAATTGCAGTCGAGCACGTCGAGACCTGACAGTAACAATCGACTATGCCACATCGCTAATTGGCGTGAGAGTGCGTACTCAAGTGGAAGCAAACCAGATGGCGCCAAAGTGCGAAAAACTTGCGACTTCCTTTTCATACGCATATTCTTTCATTTTCGATTTTTCATTTTTTCATTTTTGAATTTCAATATTTTTTGCTATCATTTCAATGCATGCAACATCCAATGGCCAAAAAATGTGCTTTGGCGCGAAATACTCGCACGCAAGAGTCTGTTGGCTGCTGATTGGCTGCTGTGTGGCAGACAAAGATTGATTATGTGTGCACAGGCAAAGTGCAGTTGGCCTGCCAATGGTCAAATGGCCAAATGGCCAAATGGCAAATTCTCATGCGTCTATGTCCACGACGACTCACAGCACAGCCATAGCATATGCACGTTTGTGTGTGTGTGTGAATGTGTGCTGTGTTCCAGGTTATCGCATTGTACAGGCAACAGGTGCAGTTTGTCGTGCTAAAACACCACACACACACACACACACACACATTTATACAACCGCAATACTTTGAAACTTGCGCTGCCTGTCTTGTTTTGTCTTGCCTTGGCTAGTCACAGCCAGTTTGTAGTTTCGGCTTACGTTGGCTGGCGTCTGCTTATTTGTGGCTTCCTGGTTATGCATATCGTGCGGTTTACGTTATGAATTATTTGTTATGGCAACACTATTACATGACAGCAGAATGGCAAAACAATATATAAAATTTAGCTAAGTATGCATATCAGCCGATTGAATACGTTCGTTACTTTTAGCAATGATATTCGCTTCGGTTATCCTGTCAAAATGTTGAAATTAAGTTAAACGTTCGAGTGGCAGCTGCATGTGGTTCATAACTTAAGTGCAGCTTAGCAGGTCACTCTGTGGTTTCGGCTGCCCTAGTTGCCTTTGTTTTGCCGATTACCTTGCATAATTCATTTTTTATAATTTTATACAGCTGCTTAGGCTCACTTCATTATAATAAATTAAATTTAATTTAAGAGAAGACATTTGGTTGATTCCTTTGTAAGCCTTTTGCGATATAAACTTGCTAGGCCGTTCTTGCTCTTTTCGATACGACGTAGGCACAGTTTATTAACTAAATAAACAAATAAACAAATGTAGTGATAAGCGAGCAATTGCTTAGCCCAACTAAGCTTTGGCTCAAACGTGT
Organism: Stegana nigrithorax; assembly: GCA_037044495.1. Taxonomy (NCBI): domain Eukaryota; kingdom Metazoa; phylum Arthropoda; class Insecta; order Diptera; family Drosophilidae; genus Stegana; species Stegana nigrithorax. The sequence continues at coordinate 60,853 of JBAMBQ010003465.1, forward strand.
GTTAATTATTTTAATTTTTAAACAGATTAATGGTTTCGTATTTAAATTAGCTGAATGTGTTAATCATTATAAAATTTAAATTTGTTTTTTGTTTTTTTTTAAATCTCCTCTGTATTTTGCTTATATGCCACACCTGAATGCAGGCAGATTCAAAAATGTTAAACCCACAATAAGTAAATTTTCCATTAATTATATGTAATACAAACAAATCAAGCTGTTAAGCAAAAGTCGAAACAATTTAACGAACTTTGCAATTGAAATAAAACCTACCCGCTAAATAAATTAATAAACACATTTTGCACATTTCGCCTCCTTTAGATGCCTGCTGTGTTAGTCGTTTATGTTCTTGTTTTTTTTTTTTTTTTTTTTGTTTCTTTTCCTTTCGGTTGTTATTATTTATTTTATGTTGTTTTACATATGTAAATTATATGTATACTAATATATAAGTACGTTTCAGCAATAAACAAACAAACAAATAATCACGAAAATCGCGAGCGAATGGCATGTACGAAAAGTTCGAAATTGCTCTCATAAATTTCCATGCGGCGCCTATTGGCCAAATAGCAGAAGTTGTGCGGAATTTCAATTATGCAAAGGTGTAAATTATAAACAAATGATTAATTTATTGTTATATCAAATAATTCACATTAAAAATTAAACAATGAAATTCAGCAGCGTATTGTAAAAAATAAAATCACTAGCCGCATTAAATAATAACAATTTTAGTTTAAAAGAAAAAAAAAAAACAAATAAAATCCCGCGCTGCTGATTGCCGTGTGCCGAACGTGGGCAACGGTTGAGTTGACGCGACGGAACTGATTTGAATTTCAAAATCTGAAAAATTGTTCAAAATAAATAACAACAATTAAAACAAAAAAACATAAAAAAAAAAAAAACAGCAACAAAATATACTAGAGCTACAGGCAGCTAGAATAGCAGCAAGCGACGGCGTCAATGAGAGCGAACATGCTGACTTTGAAGTCGAAGTCGTTAAGCAGTACGAAGTAGTATAAATGCCGCAGTGTTGGTGACAGTCAGCACCTAGATGTGGAGCAAAAAGAAAAATAAAGCCAAGTAGGCAGCAGAAACACAAAAGCAAAATAAATAAAATAATTATAATACATAGTCACAAGCAACAACAATTGCACGCGTTTACGTGTAATAAAATAATTATAAATGCTAAGAAAATTTAGCAGCAACGATTCTCATGAGCGTAAGACAAAGAAATTACATAGCAAAAAAAAAAAAAAAAATTTTCGCGTCAGCTTAAAAGCGGACGTGCGTTATCAAAAGTTTGATAACAGGCCTAAAGCAAGAGCAGGCAAGCAAAGGAAGGCTGCAAGCGCAAAAGAGCGAGCATATGCACAATATGACAACAAAAAATAGAAATATGGGAGCGGGATCGCATGCGGTAACCCGGTAACATGTAAGCTAATATATCACATTTGACAAAGCTGCGAGTGTTGCAGTGCCATGCACACGATCAAACAATAGGCTCACAAGAGACAAGAGAGAGAGAGAGAGGGAGAGACGGCCAGACACACACTCAGAGAGTGAGATGGAGAGTGTGCACTTTAGTGGCGAGAAAGCGAGCGAGCGCGGCATTGATATTGTAACAGACTGTTGAACTCCAGTTGACCTTAACATTGCAACTTCTGCCTGCGTTGTACACTTTCTGCCATATGTTTTCGCACACTGCATGCATACGAACGTAGCTATGTGAAATTTTAATAAAATTTACGGTTTGTCAAAAACAAAAAAGAAAAAAAAAAAAAAAAAAAACAAACAAAAATGACAACTAGAAAATAAGCCAAAAGCCAAGCGATAAGATAAAATATTTAAAACTAATAATAATAAAAGCCTTATGTGTTTTTTACGACGATGGAACATTGTGTGGCGTTGTCTGAAGCTGAAATATGAGTGCCTGCTATCTTGACAGTTTGTCGGTAGCTCAGATCTATATACTATGTAGGTATGAAATGCTGAGCTAAGAAGAGCACCAAACGAGGCCATCGTATAAGTGACTGACTGACTTGATTGTGGGGATGACCGGCTAAGTGACAATGCATATATGTATATGCCATAGGTACATATGTATGCGACTATAAATTATGCAGTCGGGCAAACATTGGCTGCGAAAATAAAAAGATTTAAACTTTATATTTCTTAAGACATTGTCTATATATGATTTTGTTTGCCAGGCGCTTAGTAACTTAAAACTTAAAACTGACCATTGCTCGCTGAGCCAATGCGTCTTTGCGTAGCATCAACTTTAATGTTCTCAGTTGATATGTAAATACAGCAAATGTCAGTGGAGCAATTACTTAACAAACTACACGTTAAACTCAACTAAAGGCAGTTTAATTGAAACTCGCGTACGTGATAAAAAATGTTCGAAAATGTTCGCGTGCCATTTGCTGCTCGAATTGAAAAACAAATGTATTTTTTCTTAATTGTGATTTAATCAATTGGCAAACTCACTTAAAACAAACACTTGACGGCACTTCGCTTCACTTCAATTGAAATGTTGCCGAATCAAAGCAATTCGCTCGCTTGGTTGCTTGTTCATTCATACGTTCAGCAGCAAATTAGCGGTGAGGGTGTACATAGGCGTTCGGGCTTTATCATCGTTCTACATACATGCATACACACACACGTAGATATGTAGTTATGTAGTAGACTAAGAACACATGGCAGTGCTTATACATAGTTCCAGAGTCCAGATTCAATATATACACGTATGTATGTACATATGTATGTATTGGTTTGCCTTATCGCAGTTAGTCTTATGTGGCTGAAGATGTTTAAAAAACAACAAAAAATAAAAGAAAAAATTGAATAAATCAAAATCTTAGCTACGCTTTTATGGCACTGATTTTAGCATAATGTGAGCGAATGCGATGGCATGCATCAGTGCAAGACAAGGACAGTTGTAATTGCCAATTTGCTGAATGCTATGACATAATCATTATAAGTTTTTAATTGATACTTTTAACTGTGTTTTTAAAGTTTTCTTTTCGACTTGCTTATTATTATAATTATATGCTTGTCAGCAAAATGCAACAACAAGAACAACAATAACAATAAAAACTTTATGGAAATTTAATAGTTTCATTGCATTGCGATTCGTTGTATAGTTTTCTTGTTGTTGTTATCATTATGTCGTCTAGCCGTGCATTGAGCAATAGAGGCAAAACATAAAAAGAAGAAACAACAAAATGAAAAAATTAAATTAATTTAAACAATGAATAGAATGCATTGCTCGCGTAAAAAAAGGCAACTCAAGTTGCACATCGCTAGCTGCTGCCGATCGTGCTATTGAGTGGCAACCAGCAACAAGCGACAATCATCAGATAAAAGGCTTCGACTTGTTTCGTTGACGTTGCCAGCTGCGACTGGTTTGGCTTTTAAATCACAAAAAACTTGCAGTAACAAAGTGCAAACTTTGCATGCACATGCCATAGAAACGTTTAATTAGTTAATAACTTTTCTTAGAACAAAGTTGCTATTTTGAAACTCGTGCATTTTTTGCAATTTTAATGAGTATTTCTTTGGAATTATATTGTTAACTTTGCTCAATCTCTGTTTTTCTAATAGAAGAATAAACATTTATAATGAGATAATTGAACACGGTACAACGCAAAATACACAGTAAGCTGCCGCACGCTGCTTTCTAAAGCCACTCATGCGCTGACAAATGCTCTTATGGCAGTCGCAGGCTGGGCTCTTGATACTTAAGTTCTAATAGTAAAAAAAAACAAAAACCTTGAGGCCACTTTTATTCTAAGTAACACGCTTAGCTGGTCGGCATTGAGTTCAAACATCATTTATTCAACAAAATTATAGCTAAGTATGTAATATAATATTATAACAAATTAATAGAGTCCAATTTAAAATGTTTAATGCTGAGCTTGCAACTGATGCTTATCGTTGAACAAGGCTCATCGGCAAATAAATTCAATTATGTTAAAGTAACTTATTCTAGTTTTTATGCGAAAAAATCAAAGAAATTCTTGCGTATTGTGATTATTAGTCTAGACCTATAACAGCATAAAACGAAATTCAAAATTCACAAATTATAGTGTAATTAAATCAAATAATATGTATTTGTCAGTGCGATTTTCATTTAAGTGCATCAATAACTTAAATGCATTTGCACAATGCGCATAAGCAATCAAAGCCTTACGTAAAGCGTTTTATTTTATACGCCAGCACCTCTGTCGGTTTACTCTAAGCTGAGTACCTCAGGCACAAACAAGAAGACACATTACATCAATAGCAACAATTATAAAAAATGAATGGGATGGAATATGTAAACACATGTGTACGCCACATACACGTATGTATATATACTAAAAACATATGGCAATAACATAAATCAGCCCAAATTACTTAATTTCATAAGAAAGAACATAACTTAGGAGCCGTGCATAAGGCGGCAGTCGCCGCATTGCGCTGCGAACTTATCCAATGTTTGCATAATTTTTTATCTAATAATTATTTAAAAAAAAAAGAAGAAATTTAAACCAATATGCACATATATGTTATGTACATAAAGTGTATGTACTGTCGGCATCGATAAGTCAGCTTTCGTTCTTTTTCTTTCTTTAATTTTTGTATTAAGTAAAGTGCTTTCTTATTGTCTGCGCTACTGTGTAATCATGTATCAAATAATTTTCAGTTAATTTTAAGGCGCAAACAAAAAAATTTAATTTCAAATGCTAAAGAGCTGTTTAAATAAGTCAAATACTGTCAAAGGCAAAAATGTGCAAAGCCAAAGAGTTACGCATTCGAACCGCATATTGCTTTGAAGTAATTAATATTTAAAATACCAATTACTGACACCCACAAGACGACAAGTACAAGCGCAAGAAAAACGAGAACATCTACAACAACAACAATAAAAGCTAGAATAAAAAGCAAAAAAAATAAAAAATAATGAAAATATAAAAAGAAACGGGAGCGAAGAAGAAAAGGAGGAAATAATTAATTTAAGTTTGACGTGTTTTATTTGTTTGCCTCCTTGCGCTCGCCGTCGGTTCGGGTGTGCACATGATGGCACAGCGAATGTATGGTTTGAGTGCGACTGTGAGTGTGGTTCGGCATGTAAGGACGCTGAGAAACAGACAAGCAGGCAGTAAGGCAGGCTGGGTTATACTTTTGCGCCGCTTACTTGGTCATCAGTTGGTGCTTTTCGGTTGCATTTTGCAATACACATGCATACGTACAAACTGGGACAGTGCCAATGACCAACAAGAATTACAACAATAATTAAAACGAATACAACAACAAGCAGCAGGCGAAACAAGGCCAATGTTAAGTGTTTGCACAATAAAACAATGACAATGACTGAACTCAGCTGAACTGAACTGAACAGAACAGAACAGAACGAAGGAGAACTGCACTGAACTGAGCCAAGCTGAACTGAGCTGAGTTGTGCCACAGTGTGCTGTGCTTAGAGCAGCTACTGTGCGGGGCAAGCTGTGCAGCCAGGCGACGCGTCTAACCGTGCACAAAAGCTTTGCTGAACACGATGTAATATGGCATTAGAGATATGATATGACGCTGCTTTGCCTTGCACAAGGTTATGCAGCAAAAAACCAAAGCAGGCTACTGGCAGGGACATGTGCAGGGACATAGACATGGACATGGACATGGACATGCTCACGAACACGAACACGCGCACAAGCAGAGGCGCTAACACCAACAACAACAGCAACAACAATGTTGAAGACGACAAAGACAACAAACGAAAACGACAACAGACAACGTCACAAGCGACACCGGCGTGTGTGCAAGGGTCAAAAACAAAGGCAATGACAGTAGCAACGCAATGTACCGACGCACATATCTTAGCCTGTACGTACGTGCATACATTCATTCGTACTTACATATGTGCGCGCATATGTAGTATGCATGCTCGGCCAGTGCGAGAGTCGCAATGACTCCGCAGTGTGTAAATAGGCGCTTAAATATTTAATGCAAATTTCTATCGACTTTTCGTATGACTTCTTGGTAATGTGGCTCGGGCCGGATGTACTTCGGGCTTAAGTATGCACGTATGCTATGCTGTGCTCTACATGCCAGTGTTATGGGTTTAATTGACAAAATATCCTTGCTAACATGTCAAAAAGTCAACTGGCGTGCGGCGGTTGGTTGCCAACATTGAACTACATGCGAATACGTGCATTTACGATGGTAACGATTCTGCTCATAAATTGCCTGTAAAAGATAAATAATGTATAAAATACAAAAAAAAAAAAAAAACACAAAACATTAAAACGACCGACAAACACAACTGTACGACATACACGTGTATGAGATTTAATAACCCAAGTCAAGCTTGTCGTTGTTAGCTACTTGATCATTGGTATATAAAAAAAAAAATATTTGATTTCAATTTGTCGTTGCTCTGTTAATAAGGAGAATATGCAGCGTGCGACAGTTATTGTTGATACCTAACATACATACTTAATATAATATACAATGTATAACCTTCCGTATATGAAGTGAAATATGTTCGAAAAGCGAATAAATGAAAGAAGGAAATGAAAAATTCATAAACGTCTTAAAATATGCATGAAAATGTGCACACGCATTGAAAATGCACAAAAGCGCAAAAGTAATAAACTGAAGCTGGCAAAAGTCAAAGAATGCAAAGGCATTTCAATTCATGTATGTATGTGCATGTGTCACAAATGAAACATTGACAAAGGCTAAGAAAAGTCTGCGCATACATATGAACGTATGTATTGGTACATTATACTATATGCACGCATGAATGTATATTTGCGTGCATGTGTGTATGTAGCATAATATGGTAAAATACGTAAGTAGATAAAGCGCAGGAAAAATAAGCATTCGAGTATGAGCAGCGGCAGTGACAGTGAAAAATCAGAAAATCCGTTGTTGCAAGGCAACAATGTCGAGGCCGACTCACATACTCACATGCTCACATAATTGTGTAACATAAGAGTATGTATGCATATATATATATATATATATATATATACATATCTACATACATATGCATATGTGCATATCAAGCAGCGAGCAAAGCAAACACATACATATATTATAAATAGGGGGAAACAAAAAATCAAACATCAGAAGAAGAAGCATGTCACACACTAGACTGATGCTACTTGAACATTTATTCCTTGTGTGATTTTTATATTTGATAGCCCAAAAAAGGGTTTGTGCCGCTTTTTAGCTGTCTAACACGCGCATACATCGTCCTTGTTAAAATTTTTTTTTATTTTTTTATTTTTTTTTTTTTTTACTTTTTTGTTTTTGTTTCTTGTTATGTTTTAGCGCGTGTGCTTATAAACAAACAAAATATAAATTATTTACATCAAAGAAAAAAGAAAAAAAAAAAAAAGAAAAAAAATAAACACAAGAGTGATAAGGCTGAAAACTGCCTCTATGCTTTAAGAAAGCCTATTCAACTCAGCACACATTTGCAAGCATGCGAATATTATTAAAATTTAAAATCAGTTTATAATCTAAGCATCGTTCCATACAGCAGATGTCTATTAAGAAATCGTCTTGTGTTTGGATCAGTTTTGAAATACCCTCATTTCTTACAAGGTAATGTTGCCAATAAAAACAAAAAATAAAAAAAAAAACAAAAACCCTTTGCTTGGCAAACTATAAAAAGAATAAATTTGTTTGCATACTTTTTGGGTGCGCCATTTATTTTGTAATGAAGCGCTATTCGGAAAGTAGTACGGAAAATACAGATCTGTCTTTCGTAAACTGTTGAACACATTTATGCTATAGCATTGCATTGTTAAATTTTCCATTTGCCATTGTATACTGCATAGCATCTATTTATAATGCAATGATGTTCTCTTATGCAGTCATGTCTATGCACCTTGAGGTCAATTCATTCATTCATTCAAAGGTAATAATAATTACTGAAGAAAAACACACTGAAATGGAAATTGAATTACAAAAAAAAGTAGAAATAATGAATTTAATTAAGGGAATAACTGTACATATTTATTATTAAATAATTAATGCCAAAAACACGTCAGTAAAGTTAATTATTTTTGCTTTCGCGCGTTCAACTCTCAGCTCTGCGCAAGGTTGAATTTCGACATTGTGAGTTTTGCCAACATAAACCTATAAGCGCATGCATGATAAATGAGAGACAAGTTAACCAAGCAAACACAACAACACAATGAGTAGAGCAGGCGACAGCGCAAATATAGCACACAATAAAAAGAAATCCGAAAAAAAAATATAACGATAATAAATATAATAAGGAAAAAAAAAACAATCACATAAAACGCGCCAAGGCGAAGAAAGCAGATAAATCAATTCTCAAGTGTAAAGCAACGGCATTGACATTGTCTTTTGCCAGCGACGGCATTTCGACTAGCGAACGTCTGCTGCGCTGTGCTGATGCGGGCGAGTCACGATTGCGGCGTATGAGTAATTTTTGCCTTTGTTCATTATTTAGCGACAGCGTGTCGTAAATGATTTTAATTATAAATCATCGAAATGTTTGCGTAAACCCTATTATATTAATACGTAAAGCTCAATCAATTTTTTTTTGATTTTTTTTTTTTTTTTTTTCTTTTTGCATTTAAGCAAACGTGAGCAAACTTAACGACTGTGCGGTTTGCCTTGTGTCTTATGCTTCTGGCCCACTATAGTGCAATTATTATGGCTTACTGTGTTGCCTGTTACGCAGAAAAGTATGCTGCGGTATGTAGTGTCGGCATCTGCATCATGCGGGCTTAAAGGCTGCTGCCATTGCATGTTATTTTTATGCTTGCACTTTACTGTATTTTGTTTTTAGTTTGGTTGCTGTTCTCTTCTTTCTTTTTTTCTTGTTTTTTTTTTTTTTTTTTTTTTTTGCGCGTTTTCGTTTTGCGGTTTGCATTTAAAGTGCTTCGCATGTTTATTATATTTGCACTCTTGGCGGGATGCATCAGTTCCGCTTAAGTGAGTGGCAACATGGGCGTTCGTCCGTCTTAGCGTCCTGGCTGCCTTTCTGTGGCCGTTTCTGCTGCGTGGCACTGCTTAGTAGCATATTTTATTAATTTAAAGTGCTTTTTACTGCGACAACGTTTCATTAGATACATTTGCCAATTTGTTTTGTTTATTTTTAATGCATTTTCAATGCAAAGCAAAGCAAGAAACGATTGACAGAGGGCAGGGGCAGGGTACAGGTTGCCATGCATTCGTGTATTCATTATTTATTCACGTTAAGCATGTGCTTGGGTCGTATACGATTGCTTTGGGTCAACCACAATTTGAATTGAGCGCCATAAGCTCTTCGCTCACAGTGGACTGTCATGTATGAAAATCGAAATTTCGCTTGCAATTGAAATATGACCGAGAATAATTTTTTATTTCGCATATCAGCCCTTACCATTTCCAAGAGAGACGATCAAACAAGCTTAGTAAGTTATGGATGGCTGCGGAGTTTTACAACATATATATATATAAGTATAAGTCAACATCCGTTGCAGCACTTACTTTATAAAGTACACTAAGATTCTTTAAAAGAACTGATTAAGATTAGGTTAACAGAGACGAGCATTTCCGACCGGGATTTTAAGGCATTATGTTATCGAGACAGAAAGGAAATATTCAAAAATGAAAAACTTACGGAAAAAGTAAAGGAATCTTTGCATAAGCAAGGGTTGGTGAAACTGAAAAACGCCGTTAACGCAATCAATAGACAAAATTAAGCCAACCTTTTTTTTCTGTTTGTTTTTTTTTTTGAATTTCTTTCGCTTTATCATTTTTATTTTGTAATTTCGTTAGCTGCTGTCAGACACGTTTTAAACAATTTCTGAAGTAGTTGTGCCACGGAGAGAAACGCGGCAGCTGGCGTAAGGACGTGCACGAGATAGTTGACGGTTAATTCTGGTGGAGGTGATGGTGGCATGGAGTAAGGTTGTGTCTACATGAGCGCGTGATGTTTGGTTTATATACATATGCATTCAAAAAAATACATACATGTATATGTATGCGTTTTTATAGACTTATATATAGGTTTTTGTCGATACAAAAGCCATTTTTTATGCTATAAATTTTTTATTATTTTATTATAAAAAAAATTGTCGTTGGCTTGCTTTTATGCTATGAAAAATTGTTTGTTAACTTGCTTTAAAAGCATTTTCTGTGCCGAAATTGCATTTTGTTTGCTCTGGTAAAAGTCTTATCTCCGTATCAGCGTATTGTTTTTTTTTATGTTATTGTCGATTTCAAAAATATTTAAACGCTGAACTTTGTTTTTTTTTTTTTGTTTTTAACAGTTACACATTAGTTGCAGTGATTTCTTTCATTTGAGGTCGACATGAGTATTTATTTATAAACTATCGCAAACATAAATCCACAGCAAAATGTTTGCCGGCAAGCGAACAGCAATTGGCGCCGCTGCATGGAAAACTGTGAATTTCAAACTCCAAACACGAAATACCGAACACCAAACGCCGGCACCTTTGAGATTTCTATTTTTATGCATGGTGTGTAGTAAATACAAATTGCATACACACAAGCACTCGAACACATACAAACAGGCATACAAACAGCCACACTCACAGACATGTATACGTACATTCAAATGTTGCAGTGAAATTTGACGTACATTCAGCATGCCCTGGATGGCTGTGGTGTGCCCACTCCATTGCCTGGCGGTGGCTCTTCAACTAATAAATACTAAATAAAAATGCACCATGCATATGCGAGTTGACACTGGCTGTGAATACAAATCGCTAACGTGCGATTTTGCTTTCGCTTTCGCTTTTGATTTTGTTTCTCTTTTTACATTTCTATGTGGTTATTCGCCAATTTAGTTTTCGCAGCGCTTTTCGCGTGCATACGTATCCTTTTAATTCGCTACTGTATAGCATTGAAACTATTTATATATTGTATATGTATGTACACTATATACTATGTTGAGCTCGTTGAAAAGCTTTAAAGTAATAATTCTTATATATTCCTTTGTGAGCACCCTACATAATTCAATCCGTACAAACAATCCGCACTGACAGGTTTGGTTTGACGTCGTCGTACATGTGTAAGGGCATTTCTGTTTCTTTTCTTTTTTTTTTATCAATTGTAGCATAGCACATAGCTGCGAAAAACGCGTTGATTGTCAATCGCTTGGGGTTGAGCAATAGGCTTCACTTGTCCTACACGTCTGCGTTCAGCTGCCAAGCAAACTGTACATGATGTTAGGGCACTACAGAATTTCCATCGCCTTGGCAGATCATCATGTCTTTCCAAAAGTATAATTTTTGCCATCAAAGGTTTTATGGTATGTAAGCATTTTCAATTTATTGGCCATTTAATGCGCTTAGCTTGGCTTGTGTAGTGTATAAGCACTTCGATGAAACGTCAGCAAATGATTTTTCATCTTGGCTTTATTCGCATATATTTTTCATATTTTTTGCCCTTTTTGTTTTTGTTTCTTTTTTTTTTTTGTGATTGATGTTGTGCGGCTTTGGCAAGGCAAAAGCAAAGACAAAGATATGAGAGAGTAAGGGATAGAAATAGAGAGATGAAGAGAGATGAAGAGAGTGAGAAGGAAAGAAAGTAGATCCGAAAAAATGTCGCATGCCCAGTTGTTTAGTGTGTCTTCTGGGTATTCGTCATTGCAATCGCCTGCAATTCATTTGAATTTTCAAATATTAACTTTTGGAATTCAGAATTTTCATGAGTTTGACGTCGCGATATTCTACGTTGTCCTTTGCATAGATTCGACTACTGCTCTATGCTTGTTGTTTTGTTTTTTCTTCTTTGATTCACTCTGCTGCACGAAAGCAATTTATTTTTGATTTTGCCTTTTGTTGCAATTTTTCGTATTCGTTATTGTTGACGTTGTTGTTTTCGGCTTTAAAGCGCATGGAAAAAGCAACAAAACCAAAAAATGAAAAATAAGATTGCAAAGCTACGCCGCATGAAGGCCAAATAATGATTTTTTTTTATCCTATGTTGTCTGGCTTGAAGGCAAGCAATAAAATTACCAATTCGCTATTGGCGTGTGGCTTCTTTTATTTGTTTTATTTTTAGCTACATTTTCCGTCACTTTTGTTGTGTTTTCTATTTTCCATTTTCGTATGTGTGTCATTTTACTTTTTTTTTATTTTTATTTTTTAAAGTGCATTCAACATTTCACTGATGTAAGTTGTTTGTTTTTATTTATTTATTGGTCTCTACTTGTCTGACGCTGCTCATTTGTCAAAAGCTTAACAGCGAGCACACTGCACTGGACATACATACACATACATATCATATATACATACATACAAATGTCATTTGTGTGCAAGGCATTTTATGAAGATTTTTAGAATTTAGTTCAGCTGGCACAGATAATCGTATAACTTGGTGTTTGACATACATTCCATTCGCTTCGGACCATGGCTGTAAAAGTAATTCCCATTTCAAGTAATTTATCTGTACAGATTTCATTCATTTGAAACTCAACGGGGATTAAAGATTATGGATTTTATGTCTATCAGTCTACACAATAGGCCATGGATGAACCAATTTGTGATGTCGAAATGAAGCAAACTGAAAAATATCTCAGCATACCTGCTGAAGGGGCTACCAAATGTTGCAGTACCTGCGGAGTTTCGACGATGTGCACGCTATTAAAACGAATCCTACTTTGGCTTAGCTCCAAGCTACAGTCAAGAGTTCACTCTGTGTGACTATGGCAGCGCAAATTAAAAATAGTCTGCGACATGTACGTACATATATATATGCAAAACAACGTACAATATATATATATATATATATATTTACATAGATATTTATAATATGAGAGACGCTTAGCTTAGATCAAAAACTGTCTAAGCGTATTTGATGTGTTTGATAATCAAATACATGTGTCTAATGGCGACTAGAGACTCTGGTGCTGATGCTGATGTTGATGCTGGCGACAACCAAAGTCAGCTGAGCTTCAACAGATGGCGACAAATGTCTACATGACAGTTGACATAATGTTAGGCGTAGCAAGTAAACTGACAACACACACACACACACACATACACACACAGGCACACACTAATTCACATGCAAAGTGACTTTGTAGTCTACTGAAAATAATAAACAATGCGACAGCAATAATAACAACAGAAACAACGACTACAACAATAATAGATTGTGAGACGGCATAAGCAGCACAACAAGAACAAGAAAAACAACAACAACAATAACTTAAGCTATCAAAAGTTTATATGAAAATATGCAGATAAGCGTTAGGTTATTTTTTTTCTTGTTGTTGTTGTGTTTGTTTTTTTTTTTTTTTTGTTATTGCTTCGCTTTTACGTTGTTGTGTATTAAGTTCAACTGATTTGTGCTTAGCAGACAAGTGCGTCAGGCAGTGTAAGAATCTGATATGGAAATCTCTGTGCAAACAACTACACACATACATATACACATACATAAGTATGCATACGTATATACATACATTCATACATATGTATGTGTATATGTATGTATATGACTGTCTGACTTTCTGTCAAGCCAAGTGATAAAGAAAGTAAACCAAGCGATTTTGGAAATATTTAAATGTACGAGTATACACATGTGTCATGCATGAACATGGATTTAAATTTATGTATGTTAACATAAACGGGAGCCACATTTGCGTTGACACCCACACGCATGTGTCTATTTAACAAGCGTTTTGCACAGCAACTTCAACAGCAACAACAACAACAAGCAAGCACATTATTACACTAGGCGATTTGTATAACTTTGATGTAATGTGACAAATGCACGTCAACTGCAACTTTTCGATAAACAAACTCATTATGTTCATATCCTATTTTACATTATGGTATGCGAGCGCCCACGCTAGGCATGTCGAGTTGAGTGTTGCCAGAAAATACACGACGGCATTGGGCGAGTGTCTATGTGGTGTCATTTAACCAAATGCTGCGAATGTGTGTTTGCTGCATACTGCGCAGTACCGTTTGCAATCCATGTCCTGCCGCCCAGAACGCCACATCCGTATCCTGTTGGCTTATGTTTCTATTATGTATTTAATGCTCTTGCATATATTTGCTGCATGCTCTGGCAGTTTATTAAGCATCAAATGCACTAAATTAAAACAAAAAAAAAAGTAAAAAAAAAAAAAATACAGCATCAAAAATGAAATCAAATACGTGCAGAGATAAAATTTCACCGAAAGCTGAAATAATTATGCACTGCTTCCAGCGAACTGCAGAGCCTCTAGGCAAGGTATTTCGCTAACTGGAATTGCAATTACTTGGAAACGAAGGATATTACAGCTTGCTGTCCATTTATGTAATGGGGTTCACGTGTTCGAATGAATTCACGTTGCATTTAATTCATTTTTGTAATTTAGAGCCGTCAATGCGATTAAATTTATAAAGAACTGTCACGGCAATTTAACATTGCAGTATTGCAATGCAAATTATTTATTTGTCGTATGCGAAATGCTGCCTGTACGAACGAAATAAGTACAGTTTAATATTGCCCAAGTGAATTTAGTGCGTATGTGTTCTTAATTTGAATTACTTTTTTTTTCACGTTAGTAATTAAGGTCGAATCGTTGGTAAAAGAACGCTGCAATCTGCTTTGACCAATGGTTGTTTTAATAAACTCATACTGCGTCTTTCCTAAGTCTATATTCAAACGTTTGCCAAGCAGGAGCTAACACACGCAACATTATGCGCGCCCTATCCCTGTCATCCCTCTCGGATCGCCGCAACTTCACAGAACGAAATTGAGACAGTAAGTTTAATACGTATAGAAAAAGCTTCGTTTATGCCTCGAGCAATGCATGGCCAATGATTTTGGGGCGTACATTTCTCGCAGTGGTGTTCAATTGTTGCACAGATGGGACGTGCTTATATGCCAGCCGGCGCTGAAACAATTGCTTTTAATATTTTCTATTTTCTATGGCTGCATATTTAGGTTGACAATTTTCCATAGATCTTCTGTGCTGAAAATTTTAAGGCAATGCCTTTATCGTGAGCTGACGTACACGCACGCACGCAGATTGTTTATGCTTTATTATTATTGTTATGTTTTTGTTTTGAAATTTGTTTTTGGTTTTGATTTTACTTTTGCTTTTTCATAACTTTACGATTTCAATTTTACGCATAAGCCAAGCGTGCCATTTTGTATTTTACGAGCGCGCGAACATGATTTTGGATAATCTTAAATATCTGCCAGCATGTGCACATTCAAAGTCAAAAAGGCATAAAAATGAACGCAACCGGAAACAACGAATGCGCCGCACCCGGTCCGGGATGACGGGAACAATGGCACGAACCAATAAAGGCCTCAACGCATCAATGTCGCCAGGCGATGTAGACGCTTTAAGCGCACAAAGTATGCCATTAAATTCTATTAAATTATCCGGTGCAAAAGCTCAAGTGTAAGTCGTGACGCCGTAAAAGACACAGGACAGACCGTGCGAGAGCAACCGAGAAGCCAAGAAGCCGCGTAGGCAAGCAGGCAAGCAGACGAGAGGATGTGTGACTGTGTGCCTGTGTGTCTCTGGGTGAGTAGGACTAAGTGTAGGAGGGAGTGTGAGTGTGGCCATGCCTGGATTGCGCTGTATTGGCAACGATTAAGTCGCTAAGAGAGCAATTTGCTCATTTTTGTTGCGGCATTTGTAATGTAAGAATGTCACGTTGGCATTACGTGTTGGCCAAGTCAAGTCAAGTCAAGTCGAATCGAGTTTAGTTAAGTGAACTCAAGTTCAGTTATTTTTCTATGAGTAAAATGATTGCTTGGAAAAGGCGTAATGAAAGCAAGTAAATAATATCTTATAAAGAGCAACAGGCAAAACGTGAAAGTCAAGTCTTGACTGAATTTAATTGATTGCTTATTGCTTGAGTTTCATTTGGTCGTTTGCCCAAAAGGCAAGTCAATAAACAAAAAGCTGAAAAAAAAAAAAATACAAAAATAAAAATAAAAACAAAAACAGCAAAAAAAGAAAAGCAACTAAATCCAAAACCTAGTAACGGCAAATCGTGTCGTGACTGACGTGCCGACAATGACAGTAAACAGTAAACAGAAAACATCATTCACGCGCTTACTTACAGCAGCATATGCGTAGATTTCGGTATCCTAGTCCTATAATGAGCCGGCTGCCGGACTCGTTGGCGGCCAGTTCGACAAGTGTGTGAGTTAATAAAATCAGCTACGAGTAAAATGAAATAGGAAAAATAAAGAAGACATTTGCGTGTACGTAATACGCCCTAGAGAAATCAAAGTTAAGTGCGACGTTTCAATTGCGCGGCCAGGTTTCGTTTTATGTTACTGTTAGCCTTTACTGTGCCGCTTGGCCGCAATACGAGCCTCTTTCTCTCTAAAAATAACTGACTGTGCATTGGTCGGCACGCATTGTTCCTGCAATTTTGGCATAGTTCTCATCGACTATTTCTGCACTTTATGTTTGTGTCTGTATTTGTGTCTTTGCTTTTTTTTTTTTTTTTGTTGCGGTTTCAAATAAATTGCGGCTATTCAAAACACATCCAATTAAATTAACAAATCTCATGTTGTGCGCATCGGATTGCCACTCACGCAGTTTATTTTTGTTTTTTTTTTTTTCATTGCGTTGCTTGTTTATATTATCCTTTTTCCCCACTTTCTCTCTCACTGGGTATATAGTGCCTATGCTAGAGCGTTTTTCTTTTTTTTGGCTGTCATTCGCAAAAAAAAAGGAAACAATAATAAAATTTCCTTTTTTCAATAGAAAATTAGTTTGTTTGTTTGCCTTGTTTGTCCGTCTGTCTTTTTGTTTGCCTATCTGTTGATTGTTTGTGTACGTGCGTATCTTCAACGCATATGGATCATTCCATTAGTTTTATCTAGCAATATAATAGTCTGTGGCCGGGTAAATACTTCGTTTATGGTGTTACACATACGCCCCGTGTGTTCAAAAACTACATCGCATACACTGAGCTGTTACATTTTTGCGTAATTGGATTTAACGTGCAGCATAAAATGTAAATTAAAAAAGTTACTGAATTATTTCGCAAAGTTTTAATTATAATAATAAAAGAATTTGTTTTAGTTCATCGCATTTTGTATGCATTTCATAAGGACGATTTTTTTTTTGTGGCTTGCCTTTTTGCCCACAGAGTCTAAACAAAAACTATGCAGGAAAACTATTCAAGCAACATGTTAATGATTTAAAATAAAACTAATGAAATTTCCTAACAGTTCAATGCTGGTTACGCGCACATTATTATGCAAAATAAAGGCGCTTAAAAGCAGCGAGTCTCGAACTTTACTTCGCATGCAATGCAGTCCGCAGTTGCTGCCAATTTAATTGGCATAGATGTCTACTATCTTGCCAATTTTCCTGCGTAAAACGGATGCTTTTTTCCAGTGTATAGTATCGACTTTCGAATTCTTAGCAATTACAGCTTAAGCGAATTGCGTTCAGTTAAGAACTATTCCGGCAAGGCAATGCAGACCAATTCGAACCAAAAATAAAAAAGAAAAAAAAAGGAAAAAATTCTACAGAAACTTGCATTGTGCTGCCAAAATGCTGCATATCAAATATGCTACTCACTATTGCTTTTGCTTTTGCCTTTGATTCTGTATCTGCATTCGGTGTTCGGTATTCAGTGTTCTCTGTTCGGTATTCGCTATTCGGTCTCTCAACATGGGTTTATATATTGCTTGGCAATTTCGTTGTTCATTGTTCTGCTCTTAAGCGATTTGGTCAAATTGCTTTTTACATTCGACAATGCGAGTATATGAATTCATAAAGCCAACAAATGTTGTTGCCATAGTGAAAATAAGTCGGGGTTAGAAAAAAAAAAAACAAAAAAAGAACAGAAAGCTAAAAAGGAAAAAAAAGAACAAAAACAAAAAAAAAATGCGTCTTACAACCATTACTGCCTGACATTATTATTGAATAAATTTAATAAGTGAAAACGAATAATAATAATCGGATTTAGTTGTAGCACTGTTAGCGTGCCTTTGATAGAGTAGCAGAGTAGAGTAGAGTAGAGTAAAGTGATGAGAAGCTAAGTAAAGTGAAGTATAGTAAAGTAGTTCTTATATACGAGTATACACGTATGTAGTTGCTGCTGATGGCTGCTGGCTGCGCTTGGTTGGACAATAAATGTTCAATGCCTCTACAGGCAGCTAAGTAGCCTTGGGTGCTGCTGAGTGCGCCACTTCAGCGTATACCATAGACATGGGCGCAAGTGATATTCTATGCCAAAGCGGTACTTAGGCGCCAGCAGACCAGCAATCGCACCACATGCCTTCGAGCATGCTGCAAGCTACACGCAGCGTCTCATACGCACACAATCAACGATACACAATGGCTCGGACATTCAGCATCCCATACACCCATATGTCAGTCACGGACTGGCTCGTCAATCAAAAGTGAAAGTGCAGTCAAAGCTGACATTAAAGCCAACGCGCATATATGCGCATTTCAGTCAATGTCAAATGCAGCCAGAGCAGTCACAGCAGCTGGAGCAGCTGCAACAAAGGAACAAACGAACGAAGGCAGACGGACGAACGAATGACCGAACATTAAATGCCTGATTGTAAATTTGTCAGTTTCCGACGCGTGCACATTTTTGGCTTGGCTTCGTTAATTTAAGCCCCATGGGGTTCATATCACGCCAGCAGCGTATTATTCGCAAACAAAGTATTTAGTTGGTTACAATAGATGGTGACAAAAGAAAAAAGCAGAAAACAATTTTACTAACCCGAAAGAAGGGGTATCCAAGTGGAAAGCATCAGTAAAAAAATAACGAAGAGAAATGCCTGCGTTTAAAGTGCGTAGTCGAACAGCATGGGAGCGGTATGGCATTCGCCCAGCAAACAGTGTCAGATAGCGATTTCCAGGCAGGCGCTGGCATTTGGATTCCAGCCACGCAATGAGCAACAAATGAGCAAACGCCTCGCCGCCATGCGCCAGTCGCCAGTTGGCATCGCTATCGCCGCAGGACATCATGCTGACTATTGCACTCAACGCGACAAATGAGTTCGAGTACAATGTGCAACGTAAGCATGCCGGGCACCTGGCAACGTGAAAAGGGATTTATGCTATTTTTATAGTTTCCGCCCCCGAACATACCCTAGCTGACCGGCAACTGCTCCTTGGTCACAGCTAGGCCCACGCGCATTCTCTTGATTTCTTTGTATTCCACAGAAGAAACAGCACAGCACAGCGCACAAATAATGGCACAAGTAATGCGGATTATTGCGGGTTTTTCTTTTTCATTCTTTTTTATTTTTGGTTCCATTTTTTTTTGTTTTTTTGTTTAACGGGCGCGGATATGGTTCTCTTCAAACAGATTCGGTTTGGTTTAGCTGTTTTCTTTTTTTGCTGTTTTCCATAATTATGGGTATTTATATGTTTGTGTTTTACTGTTTGGTTTTTGTTTTCGTTTTCGTTTTGCAGTCATTATTTCGCTGTGTCGCGTCTTTAAGGCTCTTCAGTAATGCTTTGTCCTTGTGCAGCGTTTAACGTTTACAACTCAATGCTTTGGCATTGCAAACATTCCTTGCGTTTATTTAATCCCTGTCTTATTGCCGTCAGCGACAGCGCGTCATTGTCAACCTTATTGCCATCGGCATCGGCATTGGCATTGGCATCGCCGTCGTTATCGTCATAATCACCATAATCGTCGTCATCGTCTCAGGCACCAGCACCCGCCGCAGCTGCACCAATACCTGCATCCAGCATCAATATCAGCAACAGCAACAGCGCCATAACCGTCATTGTCAGCATCAGTCAGCGCATCAGTACAGCGCCACACCGTTGGCCTTTTTGCAAGATCCAAGTGTCAACCGTGCAAGCGCATCAATGAAAACTATTCAAACCAAAGCGTATATCATCAACACATCGATGCGGCTACTCTTGTTTTGTCTTTCTGTTTTGTTTCGCTTCAATTTTTTTCATTTATGCACACCTACGCAATTCTATTGTTAGCTTCCATGCGCAATAAACGACAATGGCTGCTGCTGCCAAGTCAAAGTCAAAGTCCAGCCAAGCCAACTCAAGCCAAGCCAAGTCAACATCAAATTATGCACTTCGCTTCGATGGTCGTAGCAATTGCAAAATGCGTAGCAAAATGTTGTTTTTGCTTCAGCAAACGCGTCATTTTTCGCCTTTTTATACCCTGTACCAAAAAATGGTAAAGGGTATATTAAAGTTGTGCAAATGTATGTAACAGGCAGAAGGAGGCGTGGCAGATCCCACAAAGTATATATATTCTTGATCAGCATCGAAAGGCGAGTCGATATAGCCATGTCCGTCTGTCCGTCTGTCCGTCTGACCGTCTGTCCGTCTGTCCGTATGAACGCACGGATCTCGGAAACGGTAAGACCTACAACCACCAAATTTGGCACGAAGACTCTGACAATCCATAGGCATAACGAGTTTATTTTTTTTTTTCGATATTCGATCTATAACATATAGCTGCCATAGGAATGATCGGCCGAAAAGCCATATTTAGTAACAAAAACCACTTTATTTTTTAAGATATGTTTACAAAATTTGGGATTTAATTGTTTTACCTAATGCCCAATCACATATCTAAAAACTATGTATATCGGTTCACTATATCATATAGCTGCCATTGGAACGATCGGCCAAAAAACAACATTTACTGGGAAAAACTTTTTTGTATATTAAGCAATCGTTATGAAATTTTGGATTTACCAATTCTAAGTAATATCCAATAATATTCCCGAATATTATAAATATCCGTTGACTATAACATATAGCTGCCATAGGAAGGATCGGCCGAAAAACAACATTTACTGAGAAAAACTTTTTTGTTTATTAAGATATCGTTACCAAATTTTGGATTTATGGATTCTAAGTAAATTCAAATCATATATCTAAATATGATAAATATCGGTGCACTATAACATATATATGCCATAGGAACGATCGGCCGAAAAATGGCTTTTACAAAAAAAAAAATTTTTTTTCTTGAAATATCCTTACATGAATGAATTAAAGCAACAAAAAAATATATTAAGATTTGGCTTCGGTACAGGGTTTTCTATAGTCGGTTACGCCCGACTATAGCCCTGCCTTTCTAGTTTATTTTATTATTTGTTTTCGCTTCTAATTGTTTTGTTGGGCTACATTCTGTTCGAATCGATTCGGTTCTATTCGGTTCTTTTTGGTTCTATTCGTTACTGTTCTTTTCGGTTTTCAGTCTGCTTGAGAGTATTTTAAGTTATTTAACATTTGCAAAATGCTCACTCATTTATTTTGTCACTTTCATTACAAAGTAAGGGCACTAAATCAATTTAAGCACAGCAATAAAATACGCAAGCGTCTTAACCAAAGCCGCTGCATGTAGCCAGTAAACCGTAGGAAGCACACTCCGCTACGTGGACGTTGTTGTGCCCTTGCATGACGTGCAACAATGTACTATGCACTAAGCCAATGAAGTTTGGTTCCCCCTACAATGTTCGTCCGCTTGCGGCTGCACAGAAAAGTGTAGCCGACTTTTGGGCTTTAGTTTGGTAACTTCCGCTCAAGCGCAAGCATGAGTTGAACTTTGAAATGACTGCTCCTCAGTTTAATCCGAGATGAATTTCCGTCATTAGCTTTGAAACTGCACGTCACATTGAGGGTAATTGTGTTCTTGTGTTAGTTGTATTTGCTTTTTCATTTGTTTAGTAACGTCAGAGAAAATGTTTAGGAAATCGGACGTGCAGCCAACATGCCAAGAATTTGCCACGAAAGCAGTAATCCAGCAAAGCGATTACTTTTAATTATATTGATTCTTCAATTTGCAGTATCTAGAGCGCAACAGGGTTTAGCGCCGTGTCCTTTTCCATGGAATTCAAAACTTCTTTATGCAACAGTAAGCGTAGGAGAGCGCATAAGTTTTCTTAAGTAATTTGAAAGTCTTATAAAGCTGTAGCCTATCAATTGCCATTGACATTTTAAGTCAAAATAATCAGGGAAATTGCAATTGCATAGCATGTTTATTAACAATTTATGCTGTAGTTAGCCAAGTTTGAGGAAAAATTGACTTGTTTGATCCGCACATAGTTTAAACAGAAAAGTTAGTTTACATATGGCACACAAGCGTTATTGACTTCTGCATAATGTCGGCAATAGCATAATGTGCTAAACAACCGTTACCCATTTCCCATTACCCACAGCTTATTATCCGTGCCATTAACGTCACACAGTGTTCATGTGTGAGTGCGTGTGTGCGCGTGTTTGTGTTTGTGTGTGTGCATGTACGCTTAGTGGCGTATACAAATAGTGAAAAGTGTCAACGCAAATGGCCGAGCCATTTGCTGAGCATTTGGCGTAGCGTAGCTGATGCTCATTTAACAAACAACGCATAAATAAATAAACAAATGAATGAGCAAACAATGCGCACATACATATGTGGCATACATGACTATGTGTGAATGTATGTACATATGTATAATATGTATGTGTATGTGTATGTATATATACATATAATTGCACATATGCGCAATTATTGCTCACCAGTTTGATTGACTATTTGCCTGTTTGCTGGTTTGTTGGTTTGCTGCTCTATTGGTTTGCGCGGTTGCCCTCCAGCTTTGCTATGATTTCTCATTATGAAAGCCTCTGATTGTCCTTTTGTTTGGCAATCGGTGACGCGTTACGTATGAGGCTATGCTTCATTAGCGTTCCTTTCGTACGCATGGCTGACTCACTGACTGACTGCATGGCTGACTGATTGACTTAATGATTGTATTGTGTTGCATTGGCAACGCGGCGTATACGCAATATTTTAAATATAAATAATATGCGTGCACAATGACTTTTTACTTATAGTATATAGAAAAAAAAAAAATAAACAATTGCTTGCGTGTCTTGCGTTGCGATTTGCTCTTTCAATGGAAAGAAACGCGTAATTGTCTATGCAATAATATGCAAAATGAGCTCTAGAATATTCCTAAAAAAAAGTGTATGTTGCTTTTGTGCTTTATGTGCGCAGTCAAAGGATCATGTTCTAAATATAAAAGTGCAGGAACTTTTAATTGGAAAAGTTCACACACACACACCCACAAATACACACACCTACTAACTCACATCTTCAAACGTCACATAAACAGTTATGATGCATGTAAAGTTATACATTTTTTATGCTAATTTTATCACACTGGAATGCTGATTTTGGTTGAGTGTCTGCGTCTACACAAAGCATAAAGAAATGTATGAATGCGAGCTGCCTTGCGCTGCAAGTTGACTATAGTTGAGTTCAGTTGAGTTGTGATGAGTTTTGTTGCGTTGCGTTGAGCTATGTGTGGTGTAAGCCACAGTGAATGCAGATTCTCCAAAGCGACATGCTTTGCACTCTATGTCTGCTTTCGTAGAATACTATGATGTATTGTATAATATGCATTAAAGCCAGATGAGAACACGCTCGAATATTTCTTATAACTTGACATTGTCTGGGTTGTAAACACCTTGTGATACTTAAATACTTTCTTCAAAATCGTGCCAAGACTTCGGCACCAACAACATCTGCATGTGCAGACTAGACTAGAAGAGCTTACCAGCCACCGTTCAGAAGTGACTAAGCAAGTAATGACTGCCAGCAGCACAGATTGCATGAGTTGCTTTTTAGTGCAGTGCCAGCTGGGGCATGCTTTTTGTATAAAAACCAGAAAGAAAATAAGAAAAAAAAAATAAAGCAAAATTTAAATAGTAATTAAATGAGTTTAAGCACTTAAGCGCACGTTACACGTGTAAGGCGGAACTGCACTAATTTGCTTTATGTGCGCATACACAAAACATTTAGCCGCAATTTACCTGTGTCTCTATGTGGGCAAAAAGTTTCCCTGATGATTTAAGCCATAAGCCATGGCTGCGAGCTCTTGCATGACTTTAACAAAAATCGTTTACTGAGATGACATTTAAAAAGTTTTTGGTCACTTTGCCGAGGTGATTAGGTACATAATAAGTGAGTGCGTCCGTTTTGTGAACCTCTCAAAAATCATCTACTTGCCTTGGAGGTCCACTAGGCAACATTTCGTGCTTGAGACATGCTAATTAGGGGCGACTGTTGTTTATGTTAATCAAGTGATTCATTATATTCACGCCTAACTGTCCCGATAATCCACATTATCTGATGGTTTGACATATTTCCGTTACAAGTTTCATTTAATTTTTTTTTTTTTTTTTGTTGTGGTTTAGCATATTTATTGCTACAGGTAAGAAATTGTAACTCATATGTAAGTACATGGCGCAGTAACAAAAAAAAAAAAAGTCAAACAATACAAATGACTCAAAAGATTTTCCGTACTGTCCTAAGGTATAAATATTGATTATACTTGCTTTTATAAATGTTTATTTATATGTATACTATGTGTGTGTGTATAATTATTTATAGGGCCATAGTAATTGCTATTCGAATACGCACGTGCGTTGTGAAAACGTAATTATGGTATACCATGCTGAACTAATTCATTGGCTTAATACAGGCAATATGTCAACACGTTTGCTTTTGGGTTTTCATGTTTGCTTACACATTTTATCGAGGTGCACGGGGCCATAAAGCTGCTGAAACTAAACCTTGCTTGTCGCCACGCATTCGGCTAGCATAGCGATGGCAATGGCAACTCTAGCGCATATTATCTTTCGCAATTCCTGTACAATGTTATGCAGTTGTTCTGAAAAAAGGAAGTGAAAGTCCAAACGTCGTTAGCCTTGAACGACATCACATGCTAACTGACAAGCCAAATAAATCAAATGCTTACGCTAGGATTGTTTTTGTTTGTTATCCTTTGCACGTCATTTTTTCTAATTTAAGCTGTAGTGCATTCGATTGTCAACTTGGCCGCATGCCAAGCGTTATTTGTCATAATTTGCTGTTTGTTATTTTTTTAAGCTTGATTTTTCAAGCTGTTGATGAATTAAATTTGCAAGCCAAATTGACTTATTTGCACAGAAATCTCGCCTCATGCCGCATGACTTCACACATTTGCTGCTTTGTGTGCATGCGCATGTGCGCTTGTCTGTATATGTGCGCTCGCGTGTGTGTCCGTGTGTGTTGGTGTGTTTGGCTGCTGTTATGTTTTTCTTTATTATTTTGCTTTCTTTTATTTTGTTTTCTTTTATTTTGTTTTTTTTTTATTGTTGTTGTTTTTTTTTTGTTTTGTTTTTGTTTTGTTGTTTTTTATTTGCATATTAAGCGGTTGACCTGTGTTCCTACGGAGACAGTAACCACATTGTCTGCTTCAACATCATCAATGTCACCATCGTCAAAATGACTTTATTGCGAGATTTTGTACTTGCTATTGTTGTTGTTGTTGTTTATATTCTTTCATGCTGCTACACATTTATCTGCCTAGCTTTATATGTTACTATGTCATTCCCCTGCATATCCGCCTATCGTTTCTTTTTTTTTTTGCGTGGCTAGCTTTAGTTGAGTAAGTCCTTCACTTTGTTAAAATAACTCCATAGCATGTCTATAACCTTTTGGCATAGCATAAAATAAACTGTGCTACTTTTATGTTAACGATTTATGCAATAAGCTTGTTAAGGAAGAAATATAAAATAATGACAACACAAACATTTGCGTCATACTTTTTAGAGATTTGGGTATAATTTGTTTCTCTCTCTCTCTCTCTCTCTCTCTCTCATGTTATTATTGTCGTTTGTATGAGAATACGTGTTCCTGTTGTTGTTGTTGTTGTTGTTGTTCTTGCTGTTTTATTAAGCTCCTTGTTGCACAAAATGCTAACTACGTATTTAAGTTCTGCAAACGAGGAGCAAAACTCAAAATTCAGTAGCATAGCACCATATGATTTTATAATGATTTGTACATATGTGCATATATATTTATGTACTTACGCAGGCTTTCACCAACGCAAAAGCAGCCACATGTGGAGCCCACTCATTCTTAGCCACACGTGCAAACACACAGACACACACGCGTACACACATTCACTTGCAGACATACGTACGCTTTCAATCTTTGTCACTTGTTCGTTGACTTTTATCAACGCTTATTTGCATTGCTGTCAGTTTTGCTGTTTGTTGTCGTCGTTGCTGTTGTTGTGTTTTCTTTACAATTATTTCGTCTTTTTTTCTTTTCTGTTTTTGTTACTTTATGCCTTTTTACTTGCGTTTTGCTGTGCTGCTGTTGCTGTTTGTCTTTGCTATTCTACGGTAAGCTCAGTAAGGCAGCAGCAGGCTGGCAGTCACAGACAGACAGACAAGTAAACCGAAACATCTGCCTGTCACATTTGCAATTTCCCTTCCCTCTCCTACTCGCTCTTGCTTGCAGACAGCGCTCACTCTCTTGAAGTCGCGCGCTTGTTGGCTTGTGTTCTATGTCATGCCTATTGCCTACAGGTATTTGGCAGCAAATGTCGTTGCCGGTAACCCATTTACCTACATATATTGTACAGTTACTGCTTACGGCAATGACAAGCACGACGACAACGCTGACAGCAACAATGCCAACAGCACGATGTTCTAAGGTCGTCTGCGTGACATGTGTGTATGCCTGTTATTGTTATTATTATTCATAGCATACTTTCAGTCGTAAAGAAAATATTAGCAGCAAAATGCCTACCATGGCATCCTGCAGTTCATTTCACATTGAGCTTTGTTTTTATGATTTGTTCACTTAAATAATTCATACCTAATTGGCGGCACGTTTTTCAGCTAGTGCGAAGTGTTTTGGCATTTCGACCGGCAGTCTTCGAGTGCGCACCCATTCTTGCTTGTTGCGAGGCTAGTGCAGTTGGCCTAAACCGTTTAGCTTTGCGGCTAAGGGTTAGACCCCAACCTAATGAGCTTGACTGTTCATATACAAACAAAACTACAATTTGACACTTAGTAGATAAATTGTGTGTGCTGAAAAGTAAAGCAATTTAAAAAGTCATTTTACACCTTTTGATCGGATGAGTGGCACTGACTTTATTCCTGCTGCCTATGACGATTTATCATTTTATGTTCATGTCATGTATACACAAGCGTGTAGTTTGTCATAATCATTTAGACTCAAGTTCGTCTTGACCTCGTCAACCACCAACTCAATTGGATGTGATTATTCTTATCGTCGGTGGATTCAGTTTCGATTTGTCCTCGGTTACTAAATTTACAGTGACTTCTCTATAATCTTAGGGAATCCGTTGCTTAATGATGTAATTGATTAACCAAGCGTCAAGCATTCACAAGGACTTTTAATGCTAAATAAAGTATGGCAGAGGCAGGAATTTAAAGCTGTCACTTATTTATGCGCTGCCGGTGCTAATGAAGACAAATAAAGTTTAATGCATTAAATCTGTCAAAAATGCTCTTCAAGAGACTTACTGTAGCTGTTATCTGGCTGCGACCCTTGTACTTGGCTTTTTTGACTTTTCTTTTTGTTTTGTTTGTTTTAAAATCCAACTCAGGCGCCTTGGCATTTTATTGAGTGGTGCGGCAAGTAAAGTGTGCACTACAGTTGCCAGTGTATGGCAATGCCATGTTGAATTTAGTTCCGTTGACTTAGCCCACGACATTGTCAATGTCACAATGCGTGCCTGGTATGCTTTGAATGCACACCCACATGCATACACACACACCCATGTGCACACTCAGTTGCCAATAACCATTTCTTATTTTTTTCTCTTTTTTTTTTGTTTTTTTGCGGTAACTTTAGTGCTTTGTAAATTTCATATGTTTAACATTACTGTTTACACAGAGCCATCCAGCGCACCCGTCACACACACATTTAGTTGTCACTTGGCGGCTCATCAACAGCCGAATACAACACTAAAAACAAAGCCTGTGCCCCTCCGTGCGTCTTTCTTGCGGCTGTCTGGCCTGGCTCTGACCAACTCAAGAGTTATTTGTTTACGCGTTCATATTTGTTTTTCATTTACTTTATTGCATTCGTATCAGACACATTTATTATTTCGTTTCTTTTATGTACCGTATACAAGTACTTATATATATACTTGCATGCACACACATACATGTGGATATGTGTAAATGATCGAGTATATACACACACATGCACAAATACATACATATGTATGTACATAGCCTTCTAATTTGTATCCTGTCAATTTACGCAGTATACTTTTTTCGCGCACTTTCTGTTTATGTGTCCGATTATATCTGTAAAACACATGCATATGCTTTGCTTTATTGTACGCCGGAAGGTGGGCAGTAAAAATGCAATAAAAAGCAAGCCATAAATGCGCCAAAGTTGAGTGGGAATTTTGCTTCATGAGTGGTGTCGTCTTTTATTTTACTTATATTATTTAAATTAACGCTACGCACTCGCACTTGAACACTTATTCAGGCCGAGTCATGTCCAGTGCCGGTGGGTGAGTAAGTGTAGCAACATTAACTACATAGCTAATGTCAAATTGTGGGCCAAAATCAACTAATCGGCAATCAATCAATCAATCGGCCAATCAAACAGGCAGCCAGCCAGTCAATCAGTCAATCTGTAAGCCAATCAGTAATTCAGTCAACAAATTCGACACTCAGCTGTGATTGATGCCTGGCAATTGTCTGGCAGTCTGCGACAAAAATCGTGCGTGCCGAATTTAAGACAATCAAAGTATGTCATGCGTTTGTCACGCTGTTGTTATGTTGCTGCCACAGGCTGGTGTTGTTGCGGCTGCTTCTGGTGCTAAAACCATTTGCGCGCATCTACCCAACGGTCAGCTCTGCTTGTATACCAGATCAAACAACTAATTATGGGCGTGTGCTCTCGCTCGGCTGGCAAAGCTCAACGTTAAAAGTTCAATAAAAAAAAAAACAAGCTGATGCTTATAATTCAATTACTGTGTGAACGTCTAAGCTATATTTCTCTCACCGCCGGTGCGGATAACAGTATACGCATTAGCAAAAGTGACCTAAGCAGATTAATTCGACGGCAAAGTTCATTGACTAAAAGCGACGTGGACCAATGCTCAAGTCAAGCAGATAATTTGCAAGCAACCGCGCGCCGCAAAGTATGCAGCAGCTTTTTTATATTTACTCCTATTATGCACATGCAGCAAGCGAGGGAGTAGGAAAATGAAACAGACAGCACAGCACAGCATAGAATAGAATGAATCAGGGCGTGTCATAGTTAAAAAGTTGTGTGCATGTGCCTGTAACGCGTTAAGGACGATGGAGGCGGCTATTCTGGTGCGGATTATTGCGGCGCATAGTCGCATATTTTATGCGATTTTTAGCTTAGCTTAGCTGACGATGATGGACCCTCATCAAGCATTTTGACCTAAGCGTTGGTGCCTTCGGTTTTGTCGCTATCATGCGTTGTTGCAGTTGCTGGCGTTGATTTGGCCGTTTGTCGGTGTCGTTGTGGCTATCTGGTCGATTCAATTCTACGAAGAAGAAACGTTCAGCCTTTCTGTTTTAGAAAGTTTCACACAATTGTCACAAAAAGACAACTTTATATTTTATGTGCTCTTTTCTGTTTATTTAATTTTTTTTTTTTTTGGCATATAACCCGCAATGCTGGCGGGTATTAGCCTTTCTTCAGCTATAAGTTTTGATTTCTTTTGAATGGTTTGGAAAAACTTTTTTAATGCTTTTTGTTTTGCACATTT
The DNA here is from genome assembly GCA_037044495.1 of Stegana nigrithorax. Taxonomy (NCBI): domain Eukaryota; kingdom Metazoa; phylum Arthropoda; class Insecta; order Diptera; family Drosophilidae; genus Stegana; species Stegana nigrithorax. The sequence goes on from JBAMBQ010003465.1 coordinate 90,361, forward strand.
ATATTTTGTTTTGTTTGTTTTTGTATTTGCCGCCTGTTATCAAGGTCAAGTGCGTCTAAGCCACTGGGGTATTAAAAACATTGGCCAGCGGCGCTCCCCACGGTCTGTGTGCGTGAGCGTGTGCGTGTGAGAGTGCGAAGTGTTCATTCATTGATTTCAACTGATGTTGCTTTCGGCAGTGAGTGCGTTGCCCTCAGTGTGTTGTTTGTTATTGTTTTTGTTTTTAAGTGCGCCAATTTTCTCTCTTCTTTTCTTTTTCACTGAACGGAATAGGGTGGCAAGTGTTTCTGTATTCGGTTTATACGCTGGTAGCAAATCTTATCAATATGATTGCGGTTTGTTTTTTTTGTTTTTGTTTCTTTAACTTTTTTTGTTAATTAAAAAGTGGCTTGCTTTTGATTTTATTTTTCATGTTTTTATTACTTTTGATAAGCCATGTTGCGGTCAATGCAGGTGAGTTGCTGGGCGTGTATCTTTTTGATTTTTTTTTTATCACTATGTCTTATCAGCGTGCGATTTGTTAAGCTATTGAGCCACTGGGAATTGGAAACTTTTTTTGTAAAGAAATAACCATAAACAACAATATAAGTATGAGATCTATAGCTTTATAAAAGGAGCATTGAATCGATTCATGTGGAACATTCATGTTTCGATTAATGTTCCCGATTTTTTGGCAAATATTGTCGACACATGACCGTCATTCCAGCTGTTAGACCGTAGACTTACCATTGTGCAATTTCAAAGGTTTTTGTATCTCTTTGTCTATGCTCTCCTTGCAGTTTGCACTACACACTTAGCGCCATGAATTAGCCAACTGGCAAATAGGTTTCGAGTGTGCGAAATCACAAAACGCGCCTTTGCGCATTCATAGGCGGTTATTTTCGCATAGTCATTAAATTGGATTTTCTTGGAAAACCCATTGTTGGGCTTTTACAAAAAACACTTGCAATGAAATTCAATATTTAACGGACTTGCAGTGGGGTGGGTTGGCAGTGACTTGTGACTTGGGTTGCGTGGCGTGGCATTTCGTTGCGCCGTGTCTAGAACTTTATTTAACTATACTAATAATAGAAATGATTCTTCTTTGCTTTATGTTTTGTTCTGTTTTTTTTTTTTTTCGAATAAAAGTTAAATACAAAATATTTCTAGTTTGACACGTTTGACCCACTTTGCATTGGCTTAGAAAATAGTCAAAACAACAACGAAAAAAACACAACTAGAAAAAGCAACAAAAATTATAAAAACTGCAGGAAGAAAAAATTAGTATAAATTAAATAAAAACGTAAGAAAAAAACTTAAAACCAAACCAAGTCAAAGTATTCAAATCCTAGACAGGAAGCATTTGTACGACGTCGACTATGGTTTGACACAATCTTTACTATTTTCGTTTTCGATTTTTAATTTTTTTAAGGTTTTAGTTTTGTATTTTATTGTATTTTTTTTTATTTCGTCATTTAGCTGTTCAATTGCGCGCTTATCGTAACCGAATGAATAAAAATGAAAATGAATTTGTAAACAGGTGAAAATTGGGTCAATATATTCTTGTCACATGCATTAAGTGCTTGGATGAGACGCTGGGGCTGCGAGTCGCCAATGGATGACGCCTGTTGCTGTTGCTTAGCGTTGTAGTTGCCGCTTCGGCCTACATACAATTACTTACATACCATACTAACTATGTATGTAAGTATCACTTAACTAGATGTTTTTATGCACATACTCGTGCATACACAGGTATGCATGTTTCTGTACATTATGTACAACTACTCAACATGGGGCATGTGCACGCCAACCAAAGCAGACATAGAAGAAGCAGCGGCAGCAGCAACAGCAAGAATACGTAACAGGAAGCAAGCATGTAGAAGCGTGTACAAGCGTGTAAACGTCATTACCCACAGCAACTGGCGAAGTTGTGGCAAGCAGACAGGCCACCGAAGAATGTGCCAGCAGCTTAAGTTTTACGATAGCTTCAGCTTCAACGCCAGCGTCACTGACCCAAAATTCAAATGATTATGCGGGCAAAGTTAGCATATAAAACAAAATGAAGAAGAAAAGAAACAACAATACCAACAAACTCAAAACAGCAAAAACAAAAAAAAAAAAAAAAAAAACCAAAAAGAAAAAATAACGAGAAAGAAAAAAACAAAAAAATACAAAAATAAAAGTTGCCGTGAAAACACGCGAGTCTTATGCTAACGAAGCAACAGCGTTGACTGTTTGTTCACTGTTGACTGTTGGTTGTTGGCTGCTTGCGAGCGTACAAATGGGCCAAAGGACTGTGCTCTATGTGAGTGTGTGCCTAGCATATATATATATATATATGGTATGTGTGAGTCTGTATGCTATAATATAAAAATCGATTTTAATAAAAACATAAGAATTTGTCGACATAATTTTAGCACATAGTTGGTAGCCACCGCACACAATCACCAACACCACAGCAGCAAAAACAACAACAACAAAAACGAGAGTAACAGTAACAAACGCCATCAAATGATTATTCCATATGCCAATCTTACTTTACACACAGACACCATAATATTTACGCAAAGTTTGCAATCTTAGGCAAACGAACTCCAAAAGAATAAGAAAAAGAAATTAGAATGAAAATAAAAATAAATAAATAAAAAGTGAAAACTCCGAACAAGTGTTAAAAAGCATTTAGGCAAAGGCAAAAACGTGTAAACGAACTTACACATTTGCACGCCTCCGTAAACTCAGTTAAACTTTTAACTTCTACCTACACAGGATTATCGTAGACAAGTGAGTCTCAAAGTTGGAATAAATTTCAATTGAGGAATTAGCCACCGTAAGGCATGCAGACAACCACGTGCAGCTTTTTTGCCACTCGGCAGTTATATGTTTGGCAGTGTGAGGCATATGAATGCGAATATGTGTGAATAAGGTGCCGGAGAATGTTTGTTAAATTGTTAAAAGTCACTTTGAAATAATTAATAAACAGCAAAGTAGCTGGTGAAATTATTTTAAGCTCCAAACACGCGACTATTTGCAAATGACTTTAGAAGCAGATTTGTCCATCGATCAGTTTTTGACAAATAAAAAACAAAATATACTCAGGACTTTTAGAATAAACAGAATGCGGTGCATTGCAAAAACAAAATAAATCAAACCAAGTTTTTATACTTAGTCACAATGAAGACAAATTCGTAGACTTGAAAAAAACCCATTGATTATGGAAACACAGCAACAACATCAGACGTTATATACAACGAACTCCCACGGAGACTATTCTCTTTTACTCTACTTAAGCAATAATTGTGTTTTAGTGCTTTTCTTTGGAGATCCATATAGTTTTTAGACCTTGTTAATATTTAGTTTTATGTTTTATCTACGTATGTAACTTGCAATGATACCCCACGATTAAAGTTATAATGCTTGTGTATGAAAAGTTGTCAGAGATACACTTTCCATTCTCCCTTCACAAACACATACATATGTATAAGTTTACAAATAAGTTCCAAAATTTAAGGTACATGTAAAAAGCGTTAACTACATATTTCTCGAAGAGTATAAAGTTTAGTTGGAAAATGTATAAATGTTGTCATTTGTCCTTTAGGGTTTCTTGGCACTCACCTCAGACATTTTGCGTTTCTTCTTCATGCAGTTGAGCTTTTGTGTTGCCTTTTCTAACACAAAATATCGTCTTCCCTCTTTTGTCTGCCTTGCAAGGCTACTGCTGCGGTAGATGTGCGATGTAAAATGAGATTAATGCCGCTGCAGCAGCCTCAGCAGCTGCAGTGCGACCACACGGCGTATGCATAATTTAATTAACATTTCGTTTTTCTCTTTGTGTTTGACTCTTCTGCTATTTGCTGTTACAGTAACTATTGTTATTTTTATTTAACTGTTTTTTTGTTTTTTTTTTTTATTATAAGTTAATAAATAGTTTATATATATGAATATATATATTTATGTATATTTGTTGCTTTCGTATTCTTTTGTTTTGCTGTATGAATATTTTGCTTAAATTTTTTTTTTTTTTTAACAAGAATTGAATGAATTTGGTGTTAATTAATACGCATGAAAATGTTTAAATCGAAATGAGTAATTTGTAGGCATATGCTCAATCAATTTTAATTGTTTCAAATTGATGTCATTATGCATCTTCTTCGTTGGCTGTTTGTAAAATAATATCAAACGTAGCATATTTTATGCGAAATTATTGCATTGAACGAACGAACAAGCGAACGATGTCGATGTCGATGTCGATGGTGTGTCGATATGTCGAGATGTCGATGTGCCGATATTCGATGAGCTGCAATGAGAAAATGACAACGCATGAGAGCCGAACATAGAACGAGTGAATAAATGTATGCAATAAATTTAATAAATTTATTCAGATTAGTTTATAAATCAATCATCAAGACAAACTCTCAAGACACACAAACGCACTGGCAGCCGGTCAGTCGCTTAGTTAGATAGTTGGTCAGTCGGCAGTTGGCAGTCAGGCCAACGGGCAGATAAACAGGCAAGTGAGTGAGCCAGCAGACTGGCAGGCAGTCATGAGTTCAGTCATGCAATCATTTGTTTGCACACTTATTGATTTCTAACAGAGTTGTCAAACATCGCATCGCATATACATATGTACATTCATATGTATATATATGCATATGTACATACGTACACGTATAGACATTCAAGACCTGTTTCCAATGTCTCAGTATGCAGAGGAGGGTCACAAACTCAATCGCGGGCAAAGTCTCGGTCGGTCATAGTATCCGTCATAGACGCAGCATCGCTCTCTCAAGTCTCAAAAGTTGTCGACCTCAATGTGCGCGGGTTCAAGAATCTTTTGGTGATAAATTTTTGTATGCTCGCATGCTTTGTATGCCAAAGTTTAATGTCATGCTGCTAATGTTGTTGCTGTTATCGTTGTTGTGGTTGTTATTGCTGCTGCTGGCAGTAGACGTTGCTCGTTCGCTGTTGGTCGATAGTCGGTAATCGCAGTGCGATGTTTGTTGCTAATACTTGTGTCTTTGTTGTTGTCTATCATAAAAATCTACACAAACAAAATCAATCTTTGTTGGCTCACTGTCTGTTTACGCGCTGTCAGCAGCTACGGAAGCAATGGACAACAACACCAACAATAACAACAATGAAATCCAAAACCAAAAACCAAAAAATAAAATAAATAAAAAAAAAAATAAAAATAAAAATGAAAATAATCATAATAAAAGCGTTACTCGCTCTTAATTGGTGTCTTTGTCTGTTGTTGCTTTGTTTATTGTTGTCAATGTGATTGTTGTTGTTGTTGTTGTTGCCACTGCTATTAATGCTTCTACTACTGTTTATTCAATATTGATTTGCCTAAATATTTCATTAGCTTTGCGTGTAGTCGCATGATTAAAGTCAATGTGGCTTGTGTGGTGGAGGAGCATGCATTCGAGAGATCATGCTGAGTTTTGGTGCTTATTATTGTAAGTATATTAATTAAACGAAGCCAAATGTAATAAGGCATGCATATTTAGAAAATAAAGCGAAAAACGTTTAATTCCGCTTGAATAATAGAATTTTTATGGAAAGCAAGTGAGTGTCTGAGCGGCTAAGTGGGTGAGCGACATCTGAGCATTGTATGGCAAATGAATGAACGCAAGACGCTTAAATTTTCATTGTTATTATATTTGATTGTTGTACATAAATCGGCTTACATTGTTTTAATTTTCAAGTATCTGTTGTTTGTTCACGTTAATATCGGCTGACGACAATGCGTGCAACAGCCGAACGTAAGCGCCATTTGGGCATCGCTGATGCCACCCAGACAGGCACTAGAGGTACAATGGCACAATCATCGCAATTTTCTGGTAAAACCCAATGTACACATAAATACATAGCACACAGCTTATTTTTAGATTAATTTGATTCCGTTTTGTTTAGCTTTTTGTCATTTGGTTTTCGTTTTGTCAAAGCATTTCATGACATTTTCTTTAGGCGGCAAAATTCACAGCACCGCATGATTTCATGCCATTTTATTACGTTTGCTGTTTGGTTACTTGCTTCATTTGGTTCACCGAAACGTTTGACAACATTATTAATGTCATTTTAATTGAAATGTGCGTGAACTCTAATTTATTCCAATGTATGTACATATAAAAACATTGGCACAACAATTTACTCTCACCTACACTTAACTTGGCAATGTTACCTTAGATCGTCTATAATTTGGATTTAAGTGCTTAATGACATAGCTAATACATCCCTGATAAAATTAGCCCACATCCCAAGAAGACTATGAACGACGTGTGCTCGTTCAGTGTCCTTTTCAAAGAGTCCAGTGCAAAGGTCTAATTGAATTTAGACGGGCAACATCGAATGCTCTCTATGTCCGCAGTAGACATGTCGAACCCAATTAACTTAGTGCACTGCCACTGACACGCGAATGCACAGGCCAGCTATGCCTATCATCTGCACTCAACTGTAAACTAAAAGTCGCTTGCTTATGGCCTCAAATGGTATCTTTTTTAACAAAAACGGCCAATTGTCATGGACTGTTTGCTTGAATTATTCAAATCAGTAACAGTTAAGAAACATGTCAAACGAACTTCTTTTGTGGGTAAATATACGCACCAGAGTAAGTAGGCAAATGCAATTCATGCGAAATCACAGTTACAGGTAATTGCTGCCATTAGTTGGTGAACAGCAGCTGCTTAAGTGAGCAATGCCTTAAAACACGTGATGACAAACCAATGAGGACCTAACGAAAGCCAGCATGGAAGTTCCTTTTAATGTAGCTTAGCTTATTAAGGCGGCATGTGTAATGAGCTACAGATTTACTCGAAGCGCCCGAGTTCGTGACCCTCTCTCAATACTCCTCACATCGAACTAGAGGACTTAGGCTGAAACTGTTATGAACCTGCATTATCGGTGCGAAATTTGTTTTCGGTTGTCAACTCGGTTCTCAGACAAGAGCTGACAAACAAATGCAGATGCATGGCAACGGCATTTTTGCAAAGTGTTTACCCTACTTAACTGTTAAGTTGTCAGTACTGCATAGGGCAGCAAAACATTTGTTGTTGCCGAAAATCCTAAAAAGGGTCGACACTTTTGAGCACCTGTGCAATTCCGTACAAAAATTTATGCACAAATGCCTTCGTGAGTTAGGCATTATTATTTTGTCTTAAGGTGGCGCTTATATAAATTGTGTTTCTTTTTTGGTTTTTTATTTTTGTTGTTATTTTGTTGTTTTTAATATTTCTGGTCTACAATGTTTGCGGTAACTTTATGCAAAGCCACATACTTAGTTAATTACATATTCAGGTGTTGTTAGACGACTTACTTACAACAGAAATGTCGCAGCTTAATCACAACGCTAATGAAATAACTAATTAATTGCATAAGGCATTATATCAAAAGATATTACATAAATGTTTGTATGAACGCAAAACTAATTTGTAGCTGACTCGAACAAATAAAACCACAGAGTAAGAAAGAACGACAGAATACATATGCATGTACATGTATGCATATACTCATAATCGTTTACATACATAACCAATATGTAAGTACATATGTTATGTACATATTTATCATATACTCGTATTGCAAATGAATTTACGCAATGACTCAACACATGGCAAAGGTGCAAATAAGTAATGAAAATATTTTTTACTATAAATGCGACAAAGTAATTTATATATTATTTTTGTTTATGTTGTTCTTTTTCTTTTTTTGTTTTTGTATTTTTTCATGTCATCAAAACAACACCTTAAGCAACAAACTGCCATTGGATGAGTAAAAAAGAAAATATAGAAAATAAATACAAAGCCAAGTGCAAAATGAAAAAAAAAAAAAATCTGTTGCAAAGATTTTTTTGTACGCATAGCCACACATAAATGTATGTACATATATTTAATCTCATTGGATGTTTATAAAAATATCGTATGTAAAATGTACACATGTATGCACACATGAGTACACACATACATGCATAAATGTCTGTGCTGCTCTATTTGCTTATTCATATTTGTGCATATTCATAAAGTTGACCATTAATAAACCCATTACCATATTTACACGTTTATTGTTTCCGTTCGGCAAACAGACGGCAATAAAAAAACACAAACAGTGCAAGAGTCAGAGCAACAGCAATAATAACAACAAAAATAACAACAAACAACTTCCCGCATTCGACGCAGAACAGAGCAAAGCCAAACGGCGTTGAGAGTTTTTCGAAAAATCATTTGACTGAATTTCAGCAAAAGCATCTTCATAACTAATATCGCGAAGCACTCTGTATAGACAACTGCAATGAGAACAACAACAACAACAACAACAACAACACTAATTGTCAAAACACTCAAAAACAAAAAAGAGAAGAAAACAAACAATAACAATACTATCATGAGCGCATCAGTCGCTAACAACAAAGATAACATCAACGTCAATGACGGCGACGATGACGATGCTCATGATGATGACGGTGTCAACGGTGACGATGATAAGCACAAACAACGCTGACTTAATCAGTTACAATTGTATCTGACAGATTGTCACAAGCACAGTCACAAACTAAGCAAGCGTCTACACGTAATTCACTCGCACACTGCTGCACGAAGCATCGCAGCAGTTTATAAAACTGCGCCCTTGGGGCTAAGTAATCGGAGCACGCCAAACGCGCTGGCCCTTAGCCCAAGAATTAGGAGAAACGTGGAAAGTGCAAAGCAATCTGATGCCATACACTTATGCTTATTTCCGGATGTACTCGTATGTACATACTCGTACATATGCAGACTACTTAATCTCGACTCAACTTTACCATACATATGCAGTACGAGTATATGCAATATTTTAAAGAACGATTTATGGCGTTCTTGCTCCCCGCTTTAACATGTACAGCACTCTCCATATTCACACTGTCTAATGCTGTGCATGACAGTCAGATCAGTATATGCTAATTTGGCCAATTCTGAGGTTGACATGCGCTAATGGAGGGACAACAATTGAACTATTGATACGCTGCATGAGGGCGTGTTTGGCTAGCTTGACGGGTTTGGCATGTTCGATGTTTCTCATGTGAGCTAGCTGATGCTGGGACTTAGCTATAGCACGCGAACAGGTGTCAAGGTCATACGCTTACCTTAGCTGCCCTGCAACTGTTTGTATTAACAACGCTAAGCCGTGGCTGCTTGTCGCGTATTTTTATGAGCGCAATCAACATTACCAGCGACAACGGAGCCAACGTTGCCAACGATACCAACGATGCCAACGAAGGCAACGATGAAATCATGTCAACACTCATGTTATTGCAGCAATCTTTTCAAGTACTGCAATAGCAATAGCGACGCCAACAACAACAACAACAACAACAGCAACAGCAATAGCAAACCAAAAGCATGCGTATCCAACACTATGGCAAACATAAAGTGCAAATGTACCGTCAACTGCCGTCTGCTGTGGCTGTGACTTGCACATATGTATGTGTGTGTTTGTGTGTGTGTGTCTACATGCACGTGCACGTGTACGCATACTGCAGCACGAAAATACGCCAGCGTGTGTGTGTGCGTTTGCCTGCGTTGCAACTGTGAATATGGAATTGTAAGTGTAACTGCGTGTCTGTCAGCAAGTTGCTACGACACTTCACTTAATCTCACTATTTGCGTTTCTTTGGTTGCCTTCATTGGCAGCCGTAGAAGCAACGGGAGCACAAGCAGCAGCAGCAGCAGCAGCATCAGACAGCAACGATGTCCCCCGTGCTTTGCTCTTTGCTTGTTTCATTATTTCGGTTTCTGGTTTTCGACTGTTGCCTGTCGCTTGTCGCCTGTCGCCTGGCGGCGTCTCGTGTCGTGTGTCGTGCGTCAGGAGATGGTATTCGGGACTGTGCTAGTGTGTGCGTGTATGTGTGTGTACGTGCGCGTGTGCTTGCTCGTGCTGTGCTAATGCGTATTTCTGCTAATATGCTAAATAAAGTTGATTAAGTTCTGTGGTTACAACAAACAGAACACAAAACAACACAGAATAGCAGCAACAATAACAACAACAATAACAGCATGGTGCATATGCGCAGACAACACATACATTAAATACCAGCAACAAGAAATTATGTCTTATGCCTTTCCTAATTGTAAATTCGCCAAAACCTTTCAGATACCAAACAAAAATCCCAGCAACGTGCGCCTGCATGTGAACAGTTGTCAACATTTGTGTTGTACGCCTGCATAATTGTTACACTGGTCCTGTCTGTTATCCTGTTACATGTATGTGCTTATGCATATGTATGAGTATGTGTGATCCATACGCCAGCTCATCACGATATTAGCGTGCAAAATCTTGCAATGGCTTTTGCCAAAGTTTACAAAATTGTTAATTGATTTTACACACACATTCAGTCGACCATTAAGTTTTGTTAGCAAACATGCAACGTCGCAAGTGTACACACACACACATACACACAGAGACACACAGGGGTACATGCTTTTTCCATTGACGAACGGGTCGTATACGCGTCATTACACAAAATGATAATTGTCGTCATTATAGTTGATATTTTTATACTCAAATTCGTTTTGATTTTTATAATTATGAGTGCAATTGCGTCTACGAGCTGAGCCATTATATCGCAATTTGTGTGCACAACGCTCAAATCATAAACATTGGAAGTATTCGAAATTGCCATGCGATAAGCGCAGCGGCCAACTGTGGCAATAAGAAATACGCGCCCAATGTAAATTTCCTACACATTCAAGGCAAGCGAAAATCAAAGCATGATTTTCAGTGAAGACGCCTTGAATGCTGTTCGTCTCGAAGTAATTGTCGTTTTTGTATTTCAAATTTAATATTTTTCCAAGAATTGAATAAAATAAAAACAAAAAAAAAAAAGGAATAAAGCAAAAGATTTCACTGTACGCTTTTAATGTTGACATGCACGAGTATGAAAATATTCGCGCATCAAAGTATTTTGTAAGTCAAACTTTTCAGCATAATTTTTTTATTATATTTTTTTATGGTTTGTTATTTCTTTTGTTTTTTATAAATATATATAATAAATTTGTTTTGTTGTTGTTGTTGTTTTTGACGCTGTTTATTTGTTTTATAGCATGTAATTTGAATTTAGCCACATGACAAATTCACGTCGGTGTCTATCCGAGTCCATGTACACGTATGTGTCTCGTATGGATTTAGCGGCATGCTAGAGTTTATCGTATGGTATACCGAAACATATGCTATGCCACCGAAACACCAGAAAAAGCCGCAGCAAGTCTCCTCAACACACTTCTGGCTGCTGCTGTTGTTCTTTGCTACAACGCTCAACTTAATGTGCAGCAGAAGCAGCAGCGGCAGCAACAATCTTCACTTGACACGCTCAGTCGGCGGGTACTTTGTCTGAGTTTGCGTACGCGTTTGAGTCTGAGTTTGACTTTGATTTTGATTTTGGACTGGTTTAGGCTGACGTCGTTGTCTTGTCTTGTCTTCTCTGAACATTACTTTGCTTTACTTTGATTTTCTTTTCGTTTTCGTTTGGTTTTATTATTATCATATTTTTTTCCTCGTTTTTTTTCCTCAACTTAGCGTTGGCTGTGCTTGGCACGCTGGCTGGCCTTTTGCAACGGTAGTCGAAATTCGAGCAAGACTACAAGTAATTCAAGCCACATTACAAGTTTGACGTATGTACGTGCATATTTTCAATATGTATACTTTTGGATTTTTATTTTTTTTTTTTATAATTACAAACCAGCAAGCAACAAAAAAAAAAAAAACAAAATAAAAAAAATGTCGCGTAAATTTGCAAACGCTACAGAAAAATAATAAATGATTTGACTTTGGCATTTACAAAAAGGTACACTGAATATTTTTTAGGAATGAAATGCATTTAGGACCGTATAATTACTTGGCATGGGAGTGCACAAAAAAAAAACGTATTTTGCATCCTATCATAGACGCATCGACATGTGGACGTGGACGAATATAAGATCAGTTAAATTTTTAACATGAAACAAAATTCTGTGGGCACACACTTTTCACACGGAAGAACAATGCTGTCAAGTTTCTTAAGGACATGTTTACTAAGGCAGCCGCGCCCTCCCTGCCATACTAATTAAAGTGTACACATAAATAAATATACACGAAATTGAAAGTTGACAGAAATTAAATCTCATTAAAATAACATCGACTTACATATGAAATAACTCTTAATGCGAGCTGAAAACTGTGATGATCGTTATTCAACACACATTTAGTATTATTAAGAAAATTAAGAAATTGAAAAAAAGAGTGTCTTTTAGAAACCCGTATGCGATCATGACCATACCGTTAAATGTACAGATCGCAGCAATGCGCACACTCAGCGCCAAGAAGCAGCAAGAAGAGGGCTCCAGAATCGAGAAACAAGTTTGCATATGCACAGATGGACAGACGAATGTAGATGCCTACGTCAACTTATTCAAAAACCGAAACAAAAGTAAAAAAAAAAAGAAAAAAAAAAACCAGCAATCAACATTATTGACTACGGCATCATAACATAAACTGTAAAAATTTTCGACTTGACTTGCAAAAAAAAACAAAAAAAAAAAAAAACAAGCAGAAAAAAAATAATGTCATTAATCAACAACTTCAACTGACACACGACTGATTGGGAAGTAACGAAAAAGGGCAAAACTTCTTCCGATACTTCCGCTTATTTTGTTACTGTTACTGTTATTGTTATTGTTGAGGTTGTGGCTGTTGCTGTGGCTGTGGCTGTGGCTGCAGTTATTGCTCTGTTGCATATCACTTGCTCTTTATTCTTCTTAACACGCTACACGAGACTTTCATTCGACATTTCAATTTGCCTAATATTTTGGTACACAATGTTTTATATTAAGTAATTTGCTTTGCAGATATTTTTTATTTTTTTTGGTTTTTTTTTTTAGCTAATGTATGTAATTGATACAAAATAAAAAACAAAGAACAAAAGATTTGTTGTCTGCAACATGCGTCTAGAGCGGCAACGATATTTGCTTATACAATATCATAAAAGGAAAAATCAACTCAGTTTCGCACTTTTGCAGCGCATGCACATTTCATGCAGGCCGCTGTGGCTTTGTATTATTGGCATAGTCTGACGTCATACGATTTCGCATAATGAAATTAATGGATGCACACCGTACATGTACATATTAAAATTTATTATATAGTCTGTATGCATGTGATTATGTATAAAAATGTATTATCATTTCGGTTGCAATTTGCGTCTGGCACTTCCTGCATTTACGAATTCAGCGCAGTTTAATTCAACGGAACACTAAAACGACAACTACATCTCGAAGCTTTTAGTGGCACGCCCACTATTTCAGTTTTTTTTTTCTTTTTGTTCAATTTTTTTTTTTTTTGCCTTACTTTTTTTCTATGCATACAATTTTAGCTAAATAAAGTAACTGAAACTACCGACGTGAATCAAAAAAGAAAAAACATAAAAAAGATGCACACGTAACAAACCAAAAAAAAGGGAGGTGAAAAGATGCTGTATGCAGAGATGCGCAGAGATACGCTTCAGACGTCAGCATGTCATGCAGGTGTGTGAGTACTTGTGGACGCATATTGTATCGGATGCTTGCATCTGGTACTTTGCGTCAATCTCAGATTACACACGCCCTTAAGCACTTGAAATGCTTCGCACCCGTGCGATTTTCACCGCTTTGAGTCGTTTTGTATGGCGTGCATTGGCCAAAAAGCTCAACTGGCCACCTGGCAGGTAGCTCAGCTAAGCGCAACGCAGTCAGCACCAGCCAGCACAGTTCTATTCATTTAATTTCTTTGTTTATCTTGTGCCGTTCATAACGGCGTGAAATGGCATCAAAGCTTTGACAGGTTGTTTTCAATACCCTTACGTTGAACAGAAGCCGTGCATACGCACACACACACATACAATATATTCTATATAATAATATGTATGTCAAACGTTTTCTTGCTTAGTCTGTAGGCTGAACTCGCTTAAGGCGGCTATTATTAGCTTTATTAAATATATATGTACAAATAAATGTAGGTATGCAGAGCAAACATTTTGCACATGATCGACTTTTATTTATTTATTTGTTGCCTTTATTGCACATTTGGCTTGTGCATAAATGACAGTTACGACTACGGCATAACCGAAGGTTATAAACTCTATACGTATTACGCTTTGCATTCATGTTCGAGTGGCCCACGCATGCGCAATCATTTTCGACGCGACCAGACAAACTGTCTGCGATGCTATGCCAGAAATCCTTGCAAATGTTCTAATAAAATTTATTATGTCGCATTTTTTAAATTTTGTTTTATTTTGTTGTTTCTTTTTCTCTTCCTCCATTTATATTTTCCCATGCTATGCCAACTGGTTCTGGTATTGATTTCCTACGTTTACTTTGGGTTAAGTATGCAGCTTTGGCTTGGTTTGATTTAGTTTGATTGTTGTTGGCTCGCCCACTGCACTAAAAAACACATGATGTTATCATCAGTGTTAGCATCATCGTCAATAGCAACAACAACAATAGCAACAACAATAATATTAACAATGGCATTAACTAATCGCGAGAATAAAATAAACATGCGATTAATATTTACAAATACCGACTGTTTTGTGTTTTTGGTTTTCTTTTTGTTGTTTTTTTTTTGTTTTTTGTTGTTTTTTTTTTGTCGCTCTTGCGCTTAGTTTTTAATTGATTTTTACGCTCACATTTCTCGTTTCGATTTTCTATTTAACGTTTGAAACTCGTTTTCTCATTATGGGCGCGTTGCATTCAAACTAAATTAATTTTGATTATGTCATAAACAAAATTACACCAGATAATTTACAAACGCAGGCAAACGCTATCTAGCTGAGAATATTATTTACACTATATTTAACATACATAAAAATAATTATTTTATGCTTTTTATATTTATACTTATAACTGGAGGCGCCCGCATCTGCGTACGTGCAGGCCATAGGCATATGTAAAGCATCTTTCTTCAAATTAATTATAGATTAGATAGATAGAAGATTGTTTTAATTTCATGTTTGTTTTTGTTTTTTCCTCATGAATGCATAATACTTTTGCTTTTTATTATTTGCTTTTGCTGCCGTAATTGAAATGCGTTACGCAAACTCGTTTCGTTAGGTCTAAATTGTGGAATTTTTCATAGGCGATTTGACAATTTTAAAGACACTAAGTGTTAATGATTTCGCACTTTTAAAATACTGTTTCTATTTTTCTTTCCTTTTGTATAGCTTAGCACAATTTGTTGTTTCACATTTTTATACCCTGTACCAAAAAATGGTAAAGGGTATATTAAAGTTGTGCAAATGTATGTAACGGGCAGAAGGAGGCGTGGCAGACCCCACAAAGTATATATATTCTTGATCAGCATCGAAAGCGAGTCGATTTAGCCATGTCCGTCTGTCTGTCTGTCTGTCTGTCTGTCTGTCTGTCCGTATGAACGCACGGATCTCGGAAACGGTAAACCTACAACCACCAAATTTGGCACGAAGACTTGCCCAATATATAGGCATAACGAGTTTATTTCTCTTTTTTTTTGATATTCGACCTATAACATATAGCTGCCATAGGAACGGTTGGCCGTTTTAGTAAAAAAAAAATTTTTTTTTCTTGAGATATACGTAATGAATACAAAATATTAAAGCTACAAAAAAATATATTCAGTTTTAGATTGGGTACAGGGTTTTCTACAGTCGGTTATGCCCGACTATATCCCTGCCTTTCTAGTTTTAGTTATGCTTGTCTGCATCGTTGGTAACACTACTCATTAAATGCTAAACATGCGAATAATAATGTATACAATTCATTTTCATTAAAAAAATCACAAATAAAAAGGAAAAAAAAAATAAACACAAAAACATTTTATTGTTTTTGTTTTTATAAATGTTTATGTTAAAATTAATTATATTGGCTTTGTTGCTATTATTGTGGTTATTGTTATTGTTTTTGTTATGTTATTGATTGTTGTTGTTTTGACGCCATTCATTGTCACATCGAAACGTCTTTGCCACTGAACTGATTTCATTATCTCAGTTTTCAACAATTTATTATTGTTATTTGTTTCCACGTTTTTGTTGTTGTTTTCCGCAAAAAATAACTGTACAGTATTTTCTGCTGAGTTGTGACAAAATTTCGCATATTTATTTTATTCTTGGAATTCCTACTTTTAACATTGACATTTGTTAAGTTGAAAAATCTTAACTGTTTTCTTTTCCTCTTACCTAATATGCGTTATAACCTAATGAAAAAATTAATGTAACACAAAAAAATATTGTGGCACTCTTTAGGAGGATTGTATAAATAAATAAGCCAGACTGTACTAGATACGTTCCAAAACACTGTTGCGATTACGCCAGCAATATGATTTAGTAAGAGATGAAAATCTCTTTTATTTCTCAATCTTCTCTAACAGATTATTGTCTTATTGTCTTATGTTATAGTGTTTTTCAAGTATTAAATTAAGCGCTTCTCAAGAACTTTCGATTTGTTTATTTATTTATTTTGTCAAACAAATAAATTAAATTGTTATTTTGCATATTGTAGTTAATCACAAGCCGCCTGTTATATACAAAAGAAGCAAATATGTCTAAGAGTTTAAATAAACGACAATATTATGAAAAAAAAACTGCACGCTATATATGAAAAAAACAAATAGTTATTTTTTTATTTAGAAAATTAGTACAATTGGCTGATTCGCATATTTTGCGAACAGTTACTCGCAAAAGCGTGACTACTGCATTTATTTATATAGATTTGTTATTTATTTAGTATAATAAATATTTTAAACAAATAAACAGCAATAATAACGACAAACAAAAAAATTTTGTTTTGCCATTGGCAATAATCAACCAATCAAGCGATTGTAAAAATAAAAAAAAAAAAACAAAAAAAAAAAAAAATGAAATTCAAATGACAAATCGTAGCACACAAAATGCGAGTAAACAATAATTTGTTTCTAAATGCGAAAATGATCAAATTACATAAAATTGCTAACATAATATGCATGTACTGAGTACCATAAGCTTATTTATTTAATTATTTATAGCGAATACTTTCGCACACAGCGCAATTGAACAAAAAACAAAAAAAAACGAGAAAAATCATACGCGCGTAAAACCATTAAAGAAAATCCCAAGGTTAATTAAAAAAACAAAAATCGAAACATTTTTGATTTTTGAATTATTTACTTTTCATGGAAAATTAATTTCTTTGGTGATTCTCTTTTGTAAAAAAGCTTTTAGCTGCAAAGTATTTAGTTCATACCTTTTTTGGTTTTTTTTTTGCTTTTCCGAATAGCATCACTAGACACTTTACCCCTGCAATGGCGTACACAATCCACTAAAGTGAACAACAACCGACACTATTAAAAAGCCAACAGCCGTCATTTTCACTTCTTGTTGATTGCTAACTTTTGTATAGTTTAATTTTTGTTTTTCTTGTTTTTAATTTAATTTTTTATTGTTTTTGCGCTGCTGCTATTGCTGTTGCTATTGCTACTGCCATAATGTAGCTGCCCATCCACTCAACAACGTCGACATGGTCTTTTTTAAAAATCAATTTCGAAAATGTTGTTTATATAAAATTGCTCGTGAACTTTACAGCAGTTAGCATCAACACAACAACAACAATAAACAGAGAATTGCAAGCCAAATAAACAAGAAATCAAGAAAACAGCAGCAGCAGTGAAAATCAAAAAATAATAAATGTGAGGTGCTAAAAACTGCAACATTTTGACAAATTCTTCTAATTATATTTTTTTTTTTTCTTCTTTCCTTTTTTGTTTTGCTGTGTGTTAATTCATTTTCTTAATATTTGAGTTTGGCACTCCCTGGCATTTAAACTTTGCACTACTGACTTGGCAAAACCAAGTTGGAACGCTTATATAGTACACGACTTCAATGAGCTTAACTGCAATTATGCAGGTTCGTAATATACTTGGCATGGCTTAGTGCAGAATAATAAATTTTCGCTGAGTAATTAGAGCGACATTAATTGTGTTAAATACAAGTATATCGTTTATACGACGAGCTCATTCGGAAATTCATCAGCTGTCTTAAATATGCTTTATTACTTTGATTTTCTTAGTTTAATGCTTTACTAATTACATAGGCAAACCTCCGTTTGTAGCAAGTTCCTATTCAGGCTAAATTGTTGTGTAATTTGGTTTAATTGTATTTATTTTTTTTTCGCCATTTTTTTCATTTTGGTTCTTTTCTATTAATTGTCTACAAACATACTCTATAATTACATGCGGCAACAAAATGGCTACAAAAAAAAAAATGCGGAAAATGCACTCAAACAAAAAAAAAAAAAACATGCAAAAGGAAAACACAACCTACGCAAACGAACTGAAACTAAAACACAAACTGCGTCAAAGTGTCAACAAATGCTTTTTCAAGCAATAAAAATTCAACGAACGCTACAACGAAGAAGAAAACTAGAAACATAAATGTTTTTTTTTTTTTTTTTTAATATTCACAAGAAAAAGAAAAAATTTTAAAACAGTTTCTGAGGAGAGACCAGAAGCTGAGAATGATGCCGAAAATGTAAACTGATATCATCTACTGTTGGAGCAATGAAACAAAAAAACAAAAAAAAATAAAAAAAAGGAAAAAGAAACACCACACAATAAAAAATAAAAAAAAATTACACAAAAAATGCGCAACAAGAAAAGAAAAAACATAAACAAAGAAGTATTTGCCGTAATGACGACAACAGGCGGCTTCAACTTGTCTTATATATGTATGTGTTTATTTTTTAGATTGTTTTTACCTTTTTTTTTTGGTGTATATTTTTGAAGCATTTTTATGGAGTGCTTCATGTGCTATTATGGCTAATTTTTTTCTGGTTGGCTGCTATTTTTAGTTAATTACTATTTCGATTGCAACAACAACTCATTTCATATCACAACTAACCGACACACTAACTAAAAAATAAACAAACGAAGTAAAGAAAATGGTAAATATTTTTAAATTTTTTTGAATTTCTTTTTTATCATAACTCAACGAACTTCAGTTTGTGCAAATAACTATAAACAGAGACACTAACCATTCTGTAGATATACATACATATATATGTATTTATCCAGATACATATGTATCTGTGAGTAAAACACACTAAAAGTCGAAGAACAACATTAAGCAATAAATAACTGATCCCAAGCTTATGTACGCGCTTTGAAAGATTTTGCTTTATTTCTGACAGTATTCAAAAGTATATCACAAAAAAAAAAATAAAATATTTCAGTATGGCTGCAGTGCCACTTAAATGCGCTTTAAATGCATGTGCTGTTATGGGAAAAAGTATCAATAGAAACTGTTTAATTTTACATTAGCAAGTTTCATAACTTTGACACAACTTAGAAATGGTGAGACAAACAAATTAATCGTTTTTTCTTTTTACAAAATTTCCTAAGCTATTTTTAATCCTGTTTAAAAAAAAACACCAAGTGCTCTTTACAAAAGTTATCTACTGTCATTTCCAGAGACATCAACCCATCTCTAATTTATTTATCGTTTACCCATTTTTATTACAGTAAATTCTGGATAACCGCAACCTGTCGATACACGCAATACCGTAACTGTTTGATTATCACAAAAAAAGCATTGTTGCCTTTATAAGTGCGACTCGGTGCTTTTGCGCATTACGGCTGTGATAAAGTCGTTATTTTTGGAATTTTTTGTTTGTTATGTATTTTGTAAGTAAGTTTATGAACATGAAAAATTATTCGGTTAAAAAACCAGGTTATCCAGAGGAAACAAATATTGGTTTCGTATTTAATTACGTATATTCATTACGTATATTCACATTGCAATTGTTTTATTCATTTTATTTTATCATCGGTTTCTATTAGTTGCGATTACCGACAAAAGAGTCTTTCTTGAATTTTAAAATGTTAATTTATAAATTTATGTTAAATTTAGAATTTATAAATAGTTAAAAAAATTCTTCGGAAATCGTGAGCTAAAGAAAAACCCTCTAATAGGCCTCGATGCATTGTATGTAGCGCAATAAAAATATCTTCACCGAAAACTCTGCCAATGGTAGAATCAAGAAAAAAAAAATATTCAAATAAAAAAGAAAAAACACCGCTCAACAAGCAAATTGAAAATGTAAATAAGTAACCGTAGTTAACTAAAAATAGCAATCGCAGATAACAGATAAATAAGTAACAAATGTAAGCGCCCACCAAAAAATTATTATGAAAATAAAACCAACTTCAAAAATAAAATAAATTACCGAATATGTAAAAAAAAAAAAACACAATATAAGAAGAAAAATAATAATAAAAAAAAAAAATTACAGTAGCCGCTCGACTATATGAACGCCATATTATGACCAACCAATTGTTGTTTTTTTTTATTGCATTTTTATTTTGTTTTTGCATGTTAATATCGAAAACAAAGCAAAAAAAACAAATAACAAATTTAGTTCTTTCGCACTCTAATTGTCTTAACACATCTTTAAATTACTTCAATTAGTTTTGACATACATATTTTTATTGAACAAACAAACAAGAAATCGTGCAATGTGTTAAATTTAAACCAAAATGAAATAATAATTAAATTATTAGAAAAAGGCAACTGTAAGTGTAACTGGCATTATTAATAAAATATATAATGTTGCAAAATCAACCATTTCCGCCAAAAATGTTAAATCATTTGACGGAAAAATATTCTTCTTTTATATTTCATTATCAATAAAGCACTTTTTTTTAATTTTTATCACATATGAAATAAAAATAATACATATATATGTATATATAAACGTGCAAAACTGTTATCTTCGATATGTGAACAATTTAATTCAGTGAACAAGGCGTGTGTCAATAAGTTCACATAATCGGGCGGCTACTGTATTTATATAAAAACTAAGTCGCGAATCGTTGGCACTCAGCGCTTGTGTGTTTCGCTAGTCTGTTTTTAATTTATATATAATTTTTTCTCATTATTGTTAATATAAGAAAAAAGGTTTTTTTTTTTTTAAATTTTTTTATTTTTTTTTTTTATTTAGTAGAAAGTTAAATACATATCTGTTTGGGTCGCGATAAGTGCGAATAAGAAACGTTAACCTTTAACATTGAAATGGTTTTTACGAGTTTTACTTTGTGCTCGCTGAAGTTTTTGTTGTTGTTGTGTATGTTTTCGGTTGAAACTCTAATTGAAAGTAACAAATTATACAGAGTAATGCTAATTAATTTATAAATTCATTTAAGTGAATTATTATTGTTGTTGCGTGGTTGCCTGTTGCTGATATATTGTTTTTCTTTCTTCTTCTTCATCCTTCTTCTCCTACATTTTCTGCTTTTTTTTTTTTTTTTTGTTTCTTTTTGTCGTTGATTGTTTTGTGAACACTTTAAGTGCTGGCAAGACCAGTTTTGCCAATTGCCAACTGTAAGCCCATGTGAACATCGAAACAGCTGTTCGCGATACTCGTCTGAAACAGTTTCAGTTTCGGTTTCAGTTTCGGCTTAAGCTTAACCTTTGAGCGCAGTCAAAAGTGAGTTTTTGTTTTTCTTTTGTTTTTGAGTCGGGTTCACTTTTTTAGGTTTTTTTTTCACTTTTTTTCTTTTTTTTTTTTTTTTTGTTTTGATTCGTTTTTGTTTGGGTGTCGGTCAAACGATCCGTATAATAAACTAAATTACTCACTGTGTGCTCTCACAGCCTCTTGTTTGCTTGCTACGTGTGTAGCCGCGAATACGCGTGTTATGTTTTTGTTTTATTGCTTTTGTGTGCGTGTGTGTGGTTATTTTTTCATATTGATTTGTCGCATATTGTATGCTATCTTTTATACTGTTGCTCTTGTTGTTGTTGTTGTTCTAAAAAACAACGCTGTTGTTGCTGTGGTTTTGAATGTGCCGCAACGCCAATCAAGGTGACGTAATTCCAACGCCTAAAGTAGCTTTTATACGCTTCAACAGATCAAGTATCAATTACAATCATTCACAAAAGTAAACGCAACACAATTTGAGCAAAATACTAAAAAGAGACAATTTGGCAGACGGACAACTGGTTAAATTAATTATTATTTATTTAGCTGCATTTTTGCAAAAGTATTTTTCGGTTTAATACAATTTTTTTCCCCTTATTTTGTACTTCACTTTGGGCATACACTTTACATTATGAAATTATTACAAGTTTTTTGTTTAACTTATTGTGACGCACTTCTATTTATTGAAAAGCTTTTTAGTAGCATAAGAATAAAACAAAAAAAATAAATAAATTCCGATAAAGTATTAAATTGTGGTTATTTTTTTTTCTATTTTGAGTGTTTTATCTGTTGAATTTGTGATTTATGTACCTGATTTTAGATAGTTGCAAAATAATATTTCAGTCTTAAAATAAATATATGCCTCAGAACAAGTAAGCTTATTTTTTTCCTGCAAGATATGTGCTGATTCCAGGAGCTATGTTGCCTCAATGTAAATTTTTGAATATTATATACAAATGCGAAACAGCATTTTAAAAAATTTACTTCATTAGCAATTCTTATATTGACTCGAAAATAAGGCGAACACTTTTATCTTTTTGATTAAATTTATTGCTACCTTACAAATTGACATTTAGATGCGATGGATTAAAATACATTTAAAAAGAGCTAGAAGCACACATTAAGAATTTCCTCAGATCTAACAGTCCGGATATTTACTTTTACATACGTATGTGTATATCGCAAAATAATGATCAGTCGGCAGAATACGAAAGAAAAAAAAAACCAACGAATAACCAAACTAAAACAGTATATAAATTAAAAATAGAAAAAGAAAATTACTTTGATCCACAACTGAAAGCGTACAAAAAAAAGACTAGCAAAAGAGCTCAAGATGACGACGAAATTTTAGGCAATCAAGCTTATATATGGAGCATACTGTGTGTGTGTGTGTGTGTGTCCACGCTTACGACAGTCGTACAAAGTGTTTGTTTAGTTAAACACTCTGGTGGCTACAACTTTGATACACACAGTGTCCAAAATCATGAACTGGAAATTTGGCACAAATTAGCTTCATTGCAAATTGTTGTTTGTGCGTAAATGTTGAAAAGCTGCGGGCCAACCAAGAATGAAATATGTATGTATTTTATTTATTTTTATTTTTGTTATTATTTTACTTACGTAAATATTGTATTCTTTTGTTTGTTTTTTTTTTTTTTTTTGTTTGTGTGTGGTTTTGGTTTAATTTTTGCTTTTATTGCTGAGTGTGTCGCCCGTGTCGCTGGCTGGACAAAGTTTTCTGAACTTTTGCATAAATAAATAAACAAACATGAAAACTGTTTGGCAGCAATAAAAACCCTTAGCAACAAATTTTTGCTGACGGACAACTCATTAAATATTTAAACGAAATTGTGTTCTACCACTTTAATCAAAAATTAATCATATCAATATGTCTGCTGCATACACCGAACATATGAGTGAGTGCAGATGTCCGTGGGAAAAACATGAAAAGTATATTTACTGAAATGGACACAAGACACTTTGTGGCATTTAATCACAGTTTATACGTGTGCGCCAGTTGCTGTTTTTTTTATTTTTAATTTTTTTTTTATATGAAATGAACTGTTTCAGATCCTATGCAGTAACAGCAAATTAAAGAAGTGTCGGAATAACTTATAATAGCCAACTTTAAATACACAATATATGAAATCCCTTTTTGCCAATTAGGTAAACTGTTAAAAGCCAGTGAAATAAATAACATTTTTATCAAAGGTTTGACCTTTTTTGTCAAATATAAATAATATAAAAAGTGGACAATGTCAAGACAATAAATAAATAAATCACAAACTTCTTTCATCCTGTAGCAGAAGTAATCCTGTCTATTTGAATCCGCACAATGGGTTTGCGCTAGTTTAATTTTATTTCCATGTATTTTTTTGTATTTATTTAATTTGAGTTCGTTTTATAGTTGCGGTTGCAGCTTTTGCCCAACAATTTCAATATGAAACAACAGGAAGGCGACAACGCAGCCAAACAAAAACGAAATTAAATGAAACGTAACATAATGAAACAAAATGACGACGGAAGAAATGAAGGAATGTCCTGCGGTAAAAAAAAACTTTTTGCAAACACTTTCATCACTTGAAAACGAAATATAACGAAACGAAAGCGAACAACAACAACGAAAACAACACAAATATACAAATGAATTTTAAACAAAAACAATCAAAAGAAGAACAAAAGCTAAAATAATTGTTTTTTTTACAATAAATATATATGTATATGACAAGAATAACAACAACAACAAGTAGTAAATGTTTCGCGTGTTATTATGGGAAAACAAACAAACAAATAAATAAACAAATGGCAACTACAACAAGGCAAACAAGCAGAACAAAGAAGTAACTGCACAAAAACAAAACAACAAATTACATGTCACAACACCAACGATAAAGTATAGAAGTAACGATGTCGAAGAGAGAGAATAAAAACAACACAAAAAAATATAGGGAATCCCCTCGAGTGTCGGCACAAAAAAAAGATAAGAAACAGAAGACACAAACAGAATTGAAGCACCAGCATAGCAAGAAAAGACAATAGCAGAAGGCAAAACAGTAACAACAAATCCTGTAAGTAAAAACTGGAAAACGGGAACTACAGATCTAACACACAAAAAAAAAAATAGAAATAACAAATAATTAAATAAGTATATTTTATTTAAAGCAGCGGCTTGAATCGTCTTCATCGTAACATCTCTAAATAAAACCAAATGAATTTTATCTAATTTTTTAAAGGTTTCAATTAAGTACAATCACGCACCATAAACGTAACCGTAACCGTTATTCGTAGCGCCATTTCGCAATTGGCAACCCTAATGCGAACGTGTGAGCGTTTAGGCCAAGAAAATTAAACTTGATTTGTTTGTAACGCGTTTTTCTTGACTTTTTTTCTTTGTTGATTATTGTTTTGTTTTGTTGGCATTTGTCATAAGGTTAGTATTTTTGTTTCGCACATCTTCTGTACTGTTGCCGTTTTATCTTGCAACAGTTTTGTTTGTTGTTGTTATTATTATTATTGTTTGCGTAAATTAAGTTCTTAGTACAGTTGCGTAAATGTTTTACTACCAGCTGCAGTGCATAACAATAGCCAAGTACTCAACGATTTATGCTCTGGTTCCATTCCACTCAATTCTATTCGGTTCTGTTTTGCACCATTCTATTCTTGATCTCCGTTCAGTTGGGTCAACAAGTAGTTGAGCTTAATGTCTTACGATTATTTGAGTTTGCTGAACATGTTTAGCACTTGACAGGTTTAACAGTCTTCGAATGTAACTGCAGCAGTGAGTTAATTTTTTATTTTGCGTATTTAAGCGTGCGCCAAAATGTTGTTGACATTTGAAATTTATGCACATAAATTCGATAACAACAAATACGCAACTGCATTTATTAACAGAGAATAATATGTAAAAATTAATTCATTTTGAAATGTAACAGCGAAGAAAATATATACATATGCTCGTACATATACATACATGCATACATATGCACATTTTTTGCAGCTTCAATTTGAACACAGGCTAGAACTTCTTAAACGACAAGGTTACCTACTGACTGTTAGACTCACTCACTGTCACCCAAAAAAACGAGTACAGAAGTGATAATTAACCAGTGTCATGTAGTCCGCTTTAGCATTCACTCAGAAAAAATCCGCAGCTCCTTATGCGAGTTCGAATCTTGAGATTTACTAGTATAGAAAATGAAATATGTATACTGAATCTCTATAAAAATTCAGTTTTATGCTATTAGCCCCAGATATTATATAATATGTATGCTTGCATGCTTTGGAAAGCCTGATTACAGATAACGAATCATACAAAATTTCAATTCAAATTTAAAGAATTATTAGATTACAATTATATTTAGCCATTTTCTTCTTGTTTTTTAATGACAGTTCACAAATAACACAAAATATTGTTAACGACTTACCCAGCTCCTTAGCGGCCGTTGGTTTTTGCAACAGTTTTGCACAACAGACCAAAACGTGTTTGCGACATGTTCCGTTTAGGCGTATTTATTTCTTTAATTTCGTTAGCATTACATGAATTTAATTAATTATCTTTTGACTGAAAGCACACAAAAAAGAACAGAATACAACATTTTAAATTAATGAATTTCTTTTAAAAAACGACAACACTACAATCACTTCTGCTCATTTATGGTTGTTGTTTTTTTTTTTTTTTTGTGTTACTTTATTTCAATTTTCTTTTTAAAAAAATTCGACTACACTTAAAGAACAACAACAAGCCCAGCAAAAACAACAGCGGTAGCAACCGCAATTAAAGTGCGTAAATATAAGAAAAGGAAAACAGAACAACAAATAATTTCTACAAATGTTCAACAGAACATAAAAAGGACAAACATAGGCGAGCGGCATTAAAAAATAAAATAAACGTAACAGCAGCCTAAGAAGACGTTTTATAAAACACACATAATCACAACAACAACAACAACCGCAGCGGCAGCAACAACAACCATAAAAGTAATAATAATAAGCAGCCAAGACCTGCCTACAATTGCGCGCATCAGCATCATCATCATCAAAAGGGTATCAGGCCGCGCAGTCACAGAGCAGAAACCTCAACGGCAGCAGTATAAGAACAAAAAATACTTAAGGAATTAAATAAAAATATATAACAAAAAAAAAAATAAAAATAAAACAAAAAACAAAAAAACTGACAGGCAGCACATTATATGCTGCGATTTAATGAGATTCGATTCGGCTACGAATATTCTGCTAACTGCTGCCTGCTGACGTTTAACTTTAGCAAACTTTACTTCTTGGAAGTGCAGTAAAAATGCAGTGAATGGATTTTGACAACATTTTAATAGTCACAGGCGCGTCGGTGTGTTATTGTATAGTTTTAAAGGTTGATGCAGCACAAGTCAGCAGAAGCCATAAATCCAAGTGCACAAATCGTAAACCCACAAAGATTGAAAACAACGGCAAGTATTTAAAATGTTTAAAATATTTACAGATAAGTGACTACTGCGGGGATCAAGTATCCAGCGAACGGTTGATGTAATACATACATCAAAATTCACTGCTGATATCTGGAAACAAGTTTCCTTTTCGATATATTCCACGGAGAGCAAATTAGGCAGTTCTGAGATCTTACATTGCAATTAATAATGACTAAGGTATCATTTACGGAGATAAACACAAACTAACTTTGAGATGTGTTTTAATCGTTTTTAGTTTTTTAAAGACCCAGTTCAATGTATCTTTAAGTCATATTTCGATAAAAAAAACATTTACAGGTAACCAATTATTGAGTTTAACTTTTCTAGTACATACCTACGAATAGCTAAACACAGGGTTTCCAGTCATCAACGAATTATTGCAGACGTGGTATGAATCTACATACTTAATAGCTACTAACCATGTGTGTCGACTGTCATAGATACAAAATTCTTGGTGATTGTTTCAGTGCGGATTCGCACGGTTGACCTTTTTACAAACTGAGACGCTTCGCATGGAGAACTACAATGAAAACAAAATACAAAATTTGAGCGCAGATCGAGCAGCGTTTAGTGTTGCGTTTTGCGCGTCTTCTTTTGCGTGGGTGCTTCGCTTAAAGCAGGCAAACCAAATTTAGCACAAGTATAACGTAGGAAAAACCTGTTGCAAGACTTTTGTAAGTATTTTTCCATGCGATTTGCTGCAGACTAGAGCCAAGCGTAGGGCATTACGCTAAACATGCAGACGTTACTTTAGTAAAGTGACTTGGTATAATTTTTCACTCATTATTTTTTCCCTCTTGTTTCTCTACTTTTTGTACTTTTTTTATATTGTTTTAGATTCTTTTATTTTTACATTGCATTGCATTTCTTTAGCGTAGCGTGTGAAAATCAAGCAGCAAAAATAACGACAACAACATTGAGATGAGGTAATAAAAATTGCAGAAAATGAGAGGAAAAACAAAACAAAATAAACTAAATACAACAAAAACGAAAGCAACAAAACAGCATCAACAACAACATAACAGTAACAGCAAACGCTATGAAACGCACAAGATGCAAACTGCTTCAACGTCGGCACAAGCATGCAGCCAGGCAATGCACTCGCTCGCTCGCTCACTCGTACGCTCACACATTCTACGCGTACGCTCACTCGTACTACATATGTAAGTAAGCGCATTCGCTCGCTCAGTCTACTGATATCAGTGGAGTGCATGCAGTGATGCCAATTTAGCGAAAAACCATGCAACAAACACAACATAACACAAAAAAAAAAAAAAAAAAAAAACAGATTACCACAACACATTGCAGCAAAAAATGAAACACTAAAAATATACCAAATACGCCGAACAGTAAAACAAAACAAAACTACGAAAAACCAAAAACAAAAACGAAAAGACTTTAACAAATGCAAAAGACACACTTGAAAACGTTTGTGCACAGATTAATATGAAAGAAAAAAATAAGCCAAAAACAAAGAACTCACAAACGCACTCACAAACACACAAACAAAACACATATACACTCCCAAGAGCAACTGCAAGACTTGTAGACCAAACTAAACCAAAGCAAAGCAAAGTTGGAAGAACAATTCGAAAGTCAATTTTCGCTTTTACTAAACGCGGTTTTATGACAAACTCGTGTCGTTTTCTTCTTCGTGTTGCAACAATAACAATAACGAAGACAAAAACCAAAACAGAAGAAAAACAAGCCACAACAACAACAGTAATAGTAACAGAAATGCACGCATATTTAAAACAAACAACAACAAAAACACTAACAATAACACCAATAACTTCACAAATGGAGCATTCGCCATGCACATTTTCTTCATATCTTTCTTGTTTTCGTATTTTCAATTTCGTTTTTGATTTTCTTCTTTTATTTATTTGATATTTTCTTTGCTTGCAATATTATTATTTATAATAAATTGCTATAAAATTTTTTAATTACCAATAAAACAAAACAAAAATTAACAACATAAATCAAACAAACTTCAGCCAATGAACAAATCAATGCACCGAAAAATAAAATAAAATCACTTCAACACGTTTAAAAAAATTCAACAATGAAAAAAAAAAAGTAAAACAACACGCGCGCCGCTTTTTTCGCTTTCAAAACAATTTTTGTAAGTTTGCGTTTCGATTTCAAGATCACCAATAGAAGAAGGCAAAAAAAAAAGAACTTTTGCGATTTGAATTCCCGGCGCTTCAACCTGTATTATCGCCGTCCGAAACACAACTAAAACGCCACCGAACGCTGAACTTAACAAGTCGATGTCTAACCTGTTCATGTTCGTGTTTGCTAACGAACAAAACACAACACACAACATGTTCTAGTAGAGAATGTATAGCTTTTGTCGTCAGTCAGCCAATGAGAAATTTTTGTGAGTTCGACTCGAACTCGGTCACAACTAAATATTGTATTCCGAAGTTCGATGCAAACATCATTTCCATGAAAATGGGTTCCGAACAACGGCATACAAACGCAATTGATCGCATTTAGGATTTTTCGGTCTGGTCACTCAAAAGATGCTTGTCGATTTCGACAGTTTATTTTTTAAATGATTTCGAGTTATGTACATTGACGAAATATTATTTAGTAATCTTAAAAAGGCTGCGTAACAAGATATATTTTAAAATATATCTTTCTGAAGCTGGTAATGTAAAGAAATTAAAAGTTTTATCAGAATCCGTATTGGAAGATAACTTTAATAATGGTTTTCTAGCAAAGCTTTTTGAACTATATTCTTTTAGAACACTGAGATTAATTTATACGTATTATACATAATTATGGTAATAATTAATTTCAAATTTTTTAAATTGCAAAGTTTATGCAAATGTAAATTATCTGTAGCATTACAGTAAATTCTGCTTCAAAGTAAAAATAATTAGTCGCGCAAGAACAAAACCGATTTGCCAAGTGTTGCCACATGCCGACAAGTCGGATGCAAGTTGCTAACTTCAACTTACACCTGACAGCAAACGAGAAGATTGTTGCATCTCTATACAACAAAACGAATCCCACTTGTTACAAGTAAAATTCGAAAAAAATCAAAAATTTTTATTGACGTTTTCAACAGCTATTGTATTAATGTATAAAGTTAATTTATGTATTTATTTTTATTTATTTTTTTTTGTTGAGTGTCAACAAATATCAGCAAGTGCACGTTCGGCACCTGACGTATGTCGTCCGTTTGCCAACTCATGTAGGGCAGTGTAGTAGCATGACGCTGCAGGTTCGCTTGCAACATGTTCTGTTGCGTATCAGTATGAAGTTCTCAATTGCGTTTTAAATTTTCACCGTTAAAAATAATCTTCTTTTTTTAAATATGGCTTGAGGCGCTGTTTATACGTTTTGTGATTTTTTCCCTAGATTATATAGTTTTTTAGGTGCTTTTGTTTTATTAAAAAAAAAAAGCAATAAATGCAGTACATTTTTGGAATCCGTCGATATGCTGTTAGTGTTAAATTCAAAACTTCTTGGCCACACAACTGGATAAAATTCAACTTGTGCCAGGACAACATCGCATGACAAAATAACATCTGAAACTCCCAAAGCAGCGATACCATTGAGAGTTCATCCTAAATGCCACAAACCAATATAAACTTTCTGAGGAAAATTAAGATTGGAACTAAATAAATGCTTTGTGAAAAGGCCAAACAGCAAGTCAGACAATTTATCAAGTACTCAAGTAAATAAAGAGTATTCACCTCTGAGAAATATCAACTCTTCTTCAAAGCATATTTAAAAGTATCAAAACGACAACAAGGATCAAATTGAGAGCAACCAATGATAAACATTTTTTAATTAACAGTTGAATTAATTTTCATGTTCCTATTTACAAAATGTCAGTTGTTGTTGATGTTGCTGTTGGCATTGTTTCTACTGCATAGGATCAAGCTGCACACATACACACTATAACTTGCCACTTACCACATGCCATAGGCAACTATTGGTTGAACCAATTTTGCACAGAATAAGGTATGACTTTAGCTGCAGCAGCTCGTATGCAGCGTGTGAGCCGCATGCACATGTCAAACGGCTTAATTGACAGAGAAGTTGTTGCTTTGACTAAGAGTTATCGCATACCATGTGTTGGCTAAAGTACGCAGAAGAGTTTTAGCAAGCGAAACTGCCTTTGCCACTGGCCGGTGGGCATTGCAGTGGGGAGACGCAATTTGTCGACATGGACTCTAAGGCAAAAACGCACTGGGAAAAATTGTATTTAATTCGACATTGCAAAGATTTATGCACATGAATTGTAAAAGCAACAACAAGAACAACAACAGCAGCACAGCAGCACAGCACAACCACAACGATAAGAACCAGAATCGCAGTTGCAACAGTAATGGCAACAAGAGTGATCCATGCCGTTGTCTATGGTTTACACGATGAGTGTGTCGGCGCAGCCTTTCTGATGAATGCCTTTGTTAACACATCAAAATGTGCCCTATACATACACTGTCTACCGTACACAAACATAGACAGACAACCATGCAAAAGGCTGAAAATACGGGATATTGCAGTGACATGACTTAAATTCGTTCTCCTCCACTCCCAGACTGCCATAACTCATCTAAGTTCAAGTATGCGCTTACTGATTATCTTCAGCATAAATCTAAAAGCTTCAAACGTTCTTTTGAACTAACTTCACTGTATCTGACTGTATACAAAATTGTCACTAGTAACGACAGTAAAATAAAACAGAAAAAAAAAACTAAATTATAATAATTGTAAAAAAGAAAATTCTTTCCTATAATTAAGCATGGAAATTGTACAAATGTTCGTTCTGCGTTTGCGAAATTAAAAGAGACTTTATGGTCAGCATTTAACCGGAAACAACACAAAAGCCAAAGACGAACCGGAAACCAACCACAAACAAAAGCAAAGTAAGCATCCTTTCTTACATGTTCTCATGCCAACCAACTGCATTCCAAATGCAATGCAGAGACTGAAAAAAGCATCCACACACAATTGTGTGCGCACTTAGCCTCAACATAGCTCAGAGCACTGAATTGAAATGTGGGTAAGGTCGGTTATCTGCAGCCTTTGAGGCGGTTTTTTTATGAACTAAAATAAAAAGAAATATGAAGTAATAAAAAGATAGTTAGATAGATACATTTTTTAACAAAAAGACAAATAGGTAGAAATAAAGCAGACAGTTAATTAGGCAGATAGATAAATAAAGAGATGTATATAAGAATAGAAAGTAAGGCAAATTGACTTATTGGCACATATGATTATATCAACAGTTGGAGATCGATGATATAAACTATCAAAAGAAATATATAAATTTTTTTTACTGTGATTTTAATGGTTTCACAGCAATACAAAAAATCATCGCTTATGTTACTAATTAAGTGTAAAAATCCAAATATTAAGTAAAAAGATTATTTAGTTACAAAAAAAAAGTGATGTCGAAACATACTTCACGAAGCCACAAAATGCAAAATGATGAAAAATATTCTGAGTCAACTCGTTGGCAGATCAAAATCCGTTGTACACACAACCAGCGCAGCGGTTAACGGTGTTTAGATAAAGGTCAGACACCCTAAAGCCATACACAACAAAAAGGGAAATCATCAGCTCAAATGGTTATCATCATGCAGGCCAGAGTCAACGCGGCGCTTTAACTCTTTTTCGGCTATTTGCTTAAATATGGAATCAGCATGGCTTGCATTTAGTCATTTTTCATAATGGCTTACGCATACTTAAGGACGTGCGAAAAACTGTCACTTGTCGCTTGTGTCTAAAGAATATTAAAAATTAAATTTTTCCAACTTCAATGTGTAATAAAACAAACATCAAAGCGTGTTTCTTTAGGCTTGCGTGGGATGGTCAATGGGGACGAGTTAAAACCGTCAAGCTGATCTGTCACTTAGGTGGAACACATGGGTTGTGTGTTAGGTTGTTGTGCGTTTAAGTAAATTTCTTATAGTAAAAAAAACAAAGGGTAGAAATTTTTTGGCACGCTGAAGTGGTCTTTGCATTGTATCGTATGACAGGTCCCATGCTTATAAATATTAAATAGCAATAAAACGTTCTTTATCTGAGCAGTTTTAGCCTTAGCAGTGTGCAACTTCGATTATCATTTATGCGGCAATACATTCATGTTCAATATTAATATCAGACAGATATGGTAAAATTCATGAAATGCTGTGCACTTTGCTCGAGCTTAAATATTGCCACATGGGGCCAAATAACCGAAGGAGCATGACAAGTGCAAGCAGAATGGACTTCTCCCGTAAAATGCTGACTATGACAACAGTAGAAAACACTTTTAATCAGTGAGTGGATTGTAACAATTTTAATAAACAAGATTACTTCTTACTTTGCCTCGTATATTTACAAGAGTCTTAAAATGACGAATAGTAATGGTACAAAATTTCCATAAAATGTTTTATGTTCCTGAAGTAAGTGCTTCTCTTTTTTATGAACAACGTACAGACGTATAAAAAATATTGTGCTAATAGATTGATGATGCTGGTCATAAAACTTGCGTAATCACAGTTTCGGTGCAATAACAATCAATTGACGGGATTGATACGTTTTCGAGGCAAGGAACTGACTGCGAAACAGCGCGATTTGACACAAGCCACTGCCAATTGATTGCAGTAACTTTGCCTGTCTGCCAAGCAATAAATTCGTGTTTTTTTCTAAATTCGGACAGTATACCATTAAGTAATCAAAAAATTTGTTGCAGAATTAATGAAGCCGTGGCTAAACTTCAATATTAGTTTAGACTACAAAATTAATGCGTAACACGCCTCAATTATGAAATGCTGCGTGTAAAATGACATAAACTGTTGCATACTTCTCGGCTATGGCAAAAAAAGCGGCTTAGTAATAAAAAGTATCCAAAAAGCGAAGAAAATTCAATTTCAAGTTGCTCAACCTTGCAAATATTGCAAGTCCATTTGAAACATAGAAATTTTTGAAGTACATATGTAAATGAAGGTCTTCTTCCATGAAATTCAATTATTTGATTATTGTTTTCCTGTTACTCAACTGATACCGTTTCACAAAGGGAAACGGATTATGCAATTGTAAGGTTGCATGTGCATGCAGTTTAATTAATTAACTTTCATGGACAATAGCTACGACCTCGTCGTTTATAGAATTACCACGCATAATCTGTGGTGTTTACGCGTAATACGTAATCAAAGCGAATTGTCAAAGTTAATTAGACGATTGTAATGCAAGAAAACAAGGGCAACGAGGCTGTTATTCTGATTAAATAGCTCAAAGATTGCGAGTGCGCGCGTGCAACCGCCATGCTGCAAATTATCTACGAAAGCTGACACAATGCATACAGTCTCGTGTGCACCTAATTTGCCAGGTATCTCACGAAAAACACACAAAGCAGAGCACCACACTCCACGCTCTATACGCGCATGCAGGCAAGGAAGGCGGCAAATCAGAAGTCTGAAAAATACTGCACACGTGCACATGTGCGTACACTACATACATACAATATGTATGTGGACTGTGAGAGTCATGTTTCAATGTTTTATGCCCATAGCATGCTGCCGCAAATGACGACGACAACAACAGGTGGCTGCAATTATTGCACACGCACACTCACACACACATGCACATGAACATGAAAAAAAGCTCACGTTGCAACGACTGCCACGGCGTGTTGCCTATTTAGCAAAGGTGCAAAATGGCATGGGACAGAACACTAATCAATCGATATGCAACTGCAAACTGCAAAATGCATCTTCAATTACATTCGTTTGTGCAACATTCTTTCCCACTAATTTCCGCAACTAGCCGAGTGCCGAAGCGCATTTGAGCCTAATTAGTTGGAAATGAAATGATGAACACATGCGTCTTATTTTACAGCAGCAAATTAGAAGCCAATCGACACATTGTCCACGACAATTAGCCGAATTTTCATTTCATATGCATTTAGCATTAGCAACTCAAAATCACAAAAAAAAAAAAAAAAAAAAAAAAAAAACATTTCGGTTCCATTTGGTTGGCAAGCCTGCTACTGCCCAGATTGTCATTAAGCAAATGCCTTGTTGCCCGTTGAGATAATCGTGGTGAGCTCACACAGTGACCTTGCGCCACATTGTGAAAGTTTAAGGGCGAAGAAGAGTTGTCCACGCAGCCTTGAAACGAAATGAAATGCATGAAATGGCACTCATTCACCTGACTGCATTCGAATTCAAAGCACTGCAGATATGGCACTCTCTCACACAATGACATGCCAAGTTTCCACCGTTCCATTGCTGCTGCTGCTTCTGCTCAACAATGACAAAGTGTAAACAAGATATGAAACAAAGCAAATATACATACGTGTACATATCTGGTATATACGTATACTATATATTTATATACATACTTATCATAAATATATCACAAAAAATTAAACAGCAATGAATGTAAGCAGCTTTTCACTTTTATTTCTTTGCTGTTAATGCCACTTGATTCCGACATAATGCGGAAAATACTTAAAAAAATAAAAATAAGGAAGAAGTGATAAGAAAGTCTGATTCAATATTAAGATAATCCAATTTATTTGCCTTGGCTCTAATCACTACTTAAACCTTTAATACATTTCACTTAGCAATCGGCTGATAGTCCAATGTTTGCAAAAATTTAATTTGGTTACAGGATTTTATACAATGGCAATTTTTTATTGCAAATTGTTTCCTTTTTTCATAATAAATCTAAATTAAATATTTATTTTCGCTTAGTTGTTTGACTTTCATTCCACCCAATTTCAGTGGAGTTCCTTTGTTATGCTGCTGCACGCGTTAATTAAAAGTAAAACTAATTTACAATATAAACTGATTTCCCGACGAATCATCAATTTGTATTTTACTGTCTAAACATTGCCAAACGCCAAGTGACCCAACGATCCCTCCGCGCCATGCTATTTGCTTTAAAGTCAAACAATTTGGTATGCGCTGTTGACAAATCAAAATAAATCGTGTCGAAGTCAAAAGGTTTACAGGCAAAAGTTTTCAACTTATAAGCAAAATATTCTAATTAAGTCGAATGCTCAAGGACAAAAACGAAATTTGGTGATGAGCACGCAGCGCATTAGAGCTAGACGGCATGAGCAAGTGTACAAGTCGAGGAACATAAATTCTGGCAAGTGTCAAAGGTCTTGATTAAAAGTCTGGCAAAAAAAACAGTACGAGTATTTTTATTTTTTTTTAAACACGAAACCAAAAATTTAAATAAAAAAAACAGAAACAAAGCGTACAGCAAAAAAAATTATATTGAGGTTGACAGCGACGAAGCGGAAATGAAGTTGAATAAAATGCCTGCAAAACAATAAAATGGCGACAAAGCACATCCGCATGCGTATGTACAATTTATACGGACGCAACAACGTTCATTCTATACTCATACAGTATAGTAAAAAATGTTCGTGCTCATAGAGGTTCGCAGCCTAAATGCTATGCCAGTGTCTATGCCATACACTAGCTGGCCATGGCATTGCTTACATATTCGCATTGAAATTTCAAGTCGTGTTCCGTTGTTTATTTGCACATTTATACGCTATGTATAAATTTTATACACAAATTTCATACGTTTCCGGAGAAAGTTGATTGAACTCGATGTGTTTGTCTACGATTTTTCAAGCTTCCTTTTATTTTTATCAAAAAGTAAATTTTTTTACACTTCTGCTTCTTACTTGATTTTTTGTTTGTTTGTCTGATGAACTGTGCTGGCATGGTCCTTGATAAATTTACGCGTCTATAAATAAAACAAAAACAAAATTGAACTCGACAAGAGGACACATTGTCCTCGGCTGCAACATATGACCTATGCCCTATACAGTAGTGTACAAGTGAAACATGTTAGTTGTACTTGAAGCTGTTACTTTTTTATATACAGTCTGCATCCGGTCTATATTATATCATCCACTAGATGAGCAGTCATTAGTCTATATGTATACAAATATTCACACCATTGGCGCATCATTTGAATGTGTTTAACCATATGCCTCAGTATGTCGCATGCTTTGCGTTGAAGTTATCAAACCGTTTCAGGTTGCTGCGCATGGTACAGCGTTGAAACCACAACCTAAACCTACAAATTATGGCGATTTATTGAAGCATTGACTTTTTCTTCTATTTTATGTACGTGTTTTTCTTACATTTTTTTTATTTTAGCATTTTGTTTTTGTGCTTTTGCTTTAGGAACATCTGTTGCTTTATCTAAGCGTGTCAAATGCCAAAAGGCTTTAAGTTGTCAGCTGCTGGCAAACACAGACAAACATGCGTTGAGTCATTTATATGGCATTTGCAGCTATGCTTAGCTACTTACTTTCACTTAGTTATTTTCTTCTTTTTTCATATTTGTTTCAATTGTACATGTCAGCATATTTTAAGATACATATACAAAATACAAAAAAGTCGCTATATAAGCAGAGTGTCATTCGCAGCATTGTTGCAAAAAATATTATTGCATACTTTTTTGCGTTGCCTTAGATTAATTTACTTCAAGTAAACATCGCTCATACGCAATGTTGCCATAAGATTCTCTACTGCTAAGTAATTGCCGCTGGACCCGTAAAAAACAAATTCAGGCATATGCTGACTTTTTTCCATCGTACGCGCAACGTTTTTGTTGCTTTTTGTTGCCTTATGCTAAAATATCTTTGCACACCAAGCACATGGCAAAAAAATCAAAAAAGAAATTTAATATGCTTTTTGTCTAGGAGCATCACACAATTATATCTTGAGCTAGCACACAGAGTCGTCTTTTTGCTGACAGGGTGAGTTTTGTCACTTTGATCTATTTGTTTTAATTCTAAGAGATGGCTTTCACATTTTGCGAGTAAGTAAAGGAACATTTATAAATATGATACTCCCTGTTGATTTATACACTTAGGTGTGGCTCTGCTTATCTGTGAATGTGAATTTTTTATTTCTTCCAAAATGCGTACAAGCCATCTTGCAGACTCATTTTGACCTATGATGTTCATACATGTCATTTCAGCAGCTTTGTTGTGACTCTATTTTTTTGTACTTGCTATTTTTCTAACATTTTTTTTTTTTTTTTGTATTTTCACTTGAGTTTCACTTCATATTATTTTATTGCAAATAAAGTACACATCAAATATGTTGCTAAATGTGTCTCTTATGTTCTTTAGCTTTTCCCACTGGAAGATCCTAGCATTGGGCATAATAAAAAGCGCATATTCATTGCTGCGACAGGAGTGCGAATTTGCACCGCTTAAGCTCACGAACGCCATCAATATTTATATTGGCAAACACAACTACACGCCACACATTTAATAATTCTAATGAAAATTTATGGTGGTTTGCTCTAATTAGCGACAATGAGCACGGAGTACAGTGCCTGTGAGCATCAAACAAATATGCTGCTAATTAAACTAACAAAGTGAAAAGCGAAAGTGGTTGCCAGACATTAATGAGTTCCATACACACATATAATCATATGGCAGAGGTGCGTTGATATAACGTAGTTTTTGTTGTGGAACAAGTGAAACTCCAAAAGGCTGACTGAGTTCACATTTGTGCGCTCCTTAATATAAATAGTCCTTAATAGTGCCAAATAAAATGACAACAGACACGGACGAAGTTTAACTCGTCATTTAGTATCACACAATGGAATATTTTTTTTAAAGACATAAACTTATGTATGTGGAAAATAGCAAAAGTCTTTGAACCTTAAAATTTGGGTTTTATGTGATTATTGCTTTTCAATTTGCTAAATTTTGTTTATGATATTTTTGTAACATTTCGATATATAGACATGCAGGCAGACACCAAGACAAACCGATATACAACACAACTAGCAACGTGTCTTTAGTTCTCTGACTCATTAACAAGATAAATTAAGCAGAAACAAAAGTTTTGCCGCACAACGTACGACAACGACAAAATTTCAATATGAAATATTTGAACTATTTTTTTATGCAGTTCAATTGTCATATTGAAATATATATAAAAATGTATTTATATTACATATATTTATATATATAATTCATTTTTCAATGCTCAAACAAATAACTTCGAACAAAGGAAAAAAATAAATGAATTTGAAATGAGTGCAAACGCATGGAGCTGCCAAAGCGAACCAAGTTCAAGGTCGGTGACAGCTTCTCGGGTTGGTGGCGATGCTGATGCTGATGATGATGTTGATGTAGCTGCTGCTGTTGCTGTTGCTGTTATTGTTATTAGCTAGCAAGTCTTAGCTTCAGATTAAGCCGTCACGTACATAAATAAAACAATGCAAACAAAACTCTTAGGCACGAGCAGTACACTTGTACAGTTGGACGCACAAATCAGCAAAGGTCGCTTACATGCGAATGTTAAAGGGGAACGCAAGCGCATAGCAATCGGCCAGTCTCAAGACGACTCAGGCAGGCAATCTGCCTCATCTTACGGTTACAATACTAAGCCAAGCCGAAACGAATATACATTGATCTCCTGTATGCTAAAATAATTCAGTTGTTTGCCGTATGTCGGCATGTCAGCATACAAGTCATGTGTACATTTTTTATATACTTTGCACGTTTCGAAAATAAATTGACAAAAAACAAAGCAAAAGTGCTGCCGAAAAGTGAACAGTAGAGGAAAATGATATTTTTGTTTCCCTGACTCTCTAATCTTAATGTTTAACAAATGGACTAAGGATAGGGTAAGGCGAGAACTCCTTAAGATGGCAATTTTTTTTTTTTTAATTTTGTTTCAAACTTTTGGTGCCTACTTCTGTGCTTGCATATTTTATAATCCTCAGTCAATGTGCCAAGTGCCAACTAGCATCGCAAAAGTCTGCCAAAATGCTTTAAATGAAGTTTAAAACCAAATTAAGGCAAGTTCTTTTATTGCACACCTCAATAATGCACATTTGGTATGCGCTACTTACAAATTATGCCCCAAAGAAATAACAATAAATATTTACAAAAAATGCCACAGAGAAACAAAAATGAAAACATAAAAATAATATAAAACAATACAAAAATAACATCAAAAGCCATGTTTGATTAGCAGCTACAGCAATAACAAGTACAGCAATAAGAATATAGCAAAAAAAAAATAAACAAAAAGAAAAATTATTCCAAAGTTGAAATATTTTTATTGCATACAAAAAAGAAACGGAAAAATTCAAAGCGCTTTGTTCACATGAACTTTGGAGATTCGGTCATGTTTTAGTTTTTTTTTTTATCTGTTGGTATTAGTCTTTTTTTTTGTGGCTGTTGTTATTGTTCTATTTGCCATTTGGCTTCGTTATAAATATGGCATACGTGCATGAATGCTCCTATGTACACATACCCTTACACCAATACATTTTGGTATGTACATTGTTAGTTTGTGTATCTTTGTTATACGCCTTAGGTAAATTTTACTGTTGCCTTTGGTAAGTCAATCAGTCGTTGGGTACAGCTAAGCACACACTCTCACATACCCGAAATGGTGCTAACTGGTAACTACTTCAATTTCATCGCCAGTGCCTTACGTCTCATTGTCCTTAGCCCACACTCAATCCGACGCTCTTATGTGCGCCTTTGACCGTTTGACTGTTCATATTTCTGGCTGTCAAAGTCACAATTGCACGCTGCTAACTCGGCTTCTGTTTTATTTATATGCACGAAGCGCTCATGAATTAAATAATTGACTAAAATTTTGTTTGAGCAACACAACACATATATGTAGACACCCACCATAGCACACATACTTATTGAGTAGATGACTACGCTAAAGTCAACTGAAAGCCTGCAGTTGACTAAAGGTGCGCAGCAAATGCGCTTACACTCGAAATGGCTTATGCCTTAAAAAAAAACTAAAAAAATAAATTAAACACTTTACAATCAAACTATGTACATGTACTACACGAATATGTTTTAATCAGTGGCACGTTTGCTTTGTATTGTATTATAAAAGTTTATGCCTGACTTTGGAAATGATAAAAAAATTTTTTTGAACAGCTTGTTTAACTTTACAATATGCCATATTAAAAGAGGAATTATTAGTTCGGAATAATGCTGGTAGCCATTAGTAACCTCATTTTTCTGGAAATATTTACTTTTGTATTGCATATATACTCGTGCATAGTATTGTATTGTGTGCTGTGTTCAAGAAATAAAAGGCGAAAAAAACTAAATCCTTTTTTACACAATATACCATACGTATGGTAGAGTAGTAGAGTAGTATGGGTATTGCCGGTGTAGGTAGTCTAGCCAATGCGTAAAGCCTTTGCACATTTCATGACGACATGCACATGGCACATTAAAGCAATAATTTTATAATAAAAAACTTGAAACAAAAAATAACAAAAAAAATAAAATAAACTGTACTTTGAACATTTTAATTGCTCGGTTTATTGCTGCCTCGTCAGTTAATCGTGTGTGCAATTATTGCACTACAGCCTAGTGGCCAACTGCATAAATCAGTTTAAGGTCCGGCTGTCGTGCAATAGTGAAGAGCAACTGAAATCAAAGTTTCCGTCATGTCAAAGGTACAAGCTTTGATTGTTTTTTCTTTTTTGCTTTTTAGCTGGCAGCCACACGCTACCCATCGCTGCTTCACTGTGTCACTGTATGGTGTGTGCCGCACTCTCCGCGTCATCATGCGTGCTCAACTGCTGTGAGTACATTAAAATTGAATTAACTCAGTCGACATTTTGCTCCGAGACATGCTGCCACATACCTTACAGACGTTCGATCGTCCGTTCAAATGTAGTACGAGTGTTAAATCAAATTAAGAAAACCAAACAAAAAAAAACAAAACAAATAACAACAAAAACAGTATACCATATACCATAGTAAGCAAAGAAGAAAAAAAGGGTTTCAACAACGTTCACAAAGCGGATAAATATTTCGGCAGCCGATGCTTGGCCTTATAAGAGATGCATGTGTGTGCATACACTATGTGGACAACGCTTCGGGGATGGCAACACCGTTTTAGCATTTATGTATCAAACGGCCGTCAACGCTGCGCTGCCACAAGTTGAGGCTGTGGATGTGGACGTCGATGTAGCTATGGCTGTGGCCGAGGCTGCCTACATTTTGCTCTGTTACTTTTGTGGTTTCCCTGCTTTTTTTTTAGTTTTTCTTTTTTTCTGCTTATTTTTGTTTGCTTCTTTTGCATGTTTTCGATTTTTGGCATGTGTGAAAAGCGTTTATTTTTTTGGTTTGTTTTTTTTTTGGTGTTGTTAAATTTTTGCTAGTCGCCTTGCTGATGTTGCTGCTGTCGTGTCGTGGGCCGACGTTGCGCTCCTTGGGATGGCCTGCTGCGTTACATCTGGCGTGCATTTGCTTTTGGATTAACTTTGAGTTATGTTAATAACCGCCGCCTTTATGCAGCCTTCGCTTTGCTACCGGTTTTCGATGGTGTCGCAACCATAACTTGACTTGCCTTCACTTATGCCACTTTGAAATTTACAAAATGAAATTTACACTAAGAAACTTTAAAAATTAATGACCCCTACTGTGATATGATACACAACTTGATTCCAGTGTCAGCACAATATGTAAGCTTTAACATAAGTTGGGCATGTTTGGTTCACTTTCAGTTCATTTTGCTTTGCTTGGGGGATTTTTTTTTGTCTTCTTTTCTTATTTCATTTTGTCGTCTTCGCTCTTACAATATTTTCTTTGGTTCTTTTGCGAGTTTATTGTGCAGTGAATTTTATTTTGCGTCGATTGAACTCTTAAGTTCAATTTTCATGTCTTCATGTTATTTTCTGCTTTTAATTTGCAATGTCCTTAATGCTTGTTTATATTTATTTTAAAAATAATGTTGTTTTTTTATATTGGCTGCCAACTCAATAGGTTATTCAACAAAAGCACACATGCTCAGTGACTCGAACATGGATTTTTTTTTTATTTATTATTGTCTTTAGTAACAAATTGTTATCGTGTTGACTTGTTTTCTTGCGTGCGCTGCTCGGATTCTTTTTTAGCTTTCTTTTGATTTTTTTTGTTTCCATGTGTAAGCGATACGCGTATAAATCAAAATGTCATAACTTGTTAGCTGAAAGCGTCTGTCTGACCCGTGTTGAACTTTCTATACAACACAGCACAGCAAAGCACAGCGCAGGACAACGCACACAAACAACAACAACAGCAACAACAATAACCAGCCAACTGACACATTGCATCGGTACAGTCTGCCACTTGCGCGTCTGTTTTGTGCTACTGTCTGTCACTCGCTGTTTACCTTATCAATTTAATAATGCGTAAAATTGCAAGGACTTGTAAAACAATTTATTAACATAATCATTTTCTTCGCTTCACGCGGCCATCCTCACCCTCACCCACAGCCCCATCCACTCCCAATACCACCGCCATTGTTACAATTCGCGGTTGGATT
The DNA here is from genome assembly GCA_037044495.1 of Stegana nigrithorax. Lineage (NCBI taxonomy): Eukaryota > Metazoa > Arthropoda > Insecta > Diptera > Drosophilidae > Stegana > Stegana nigrithorax. Next base: position 133,567 of record JBAMBQ010003465.1, read on the forward strand.
TATCGATGGGTATAAGACTCGCATGACCGCACATAACGGCAGTTCCAGCAGTACTGTGTGTAGGTGCGTCTGCGTCGCAGAATGCCACACTAATCCAGAGTGTCACTTCGACGACAGAAGCTGGCTGACTACGGCGGGCATTGCCAGTGGCTGTCGTCGCGACTCTAATTCGCATACATTAGTGAAAAGTGTTTGGGTTTGTTTTAGGTGCGTGTGTCTACAGTTTTTTTTTTGATTGTTCGTGCCTTTTGTTTTGTCTCCTTTGCATTTTAGTACATTTTTGTTTTTGCACTTGTCCTGTGTGCCATTTGTATAGATGAATTTAATTTCGTACTTGTATAATACTAAAAATAGACGCCAATGGCAACTTGAGCGTAGCGGGTTAAATTTAATGCCGAAGCGAAATTAGTGAAGTTGAAATGTAGCTTGCTAAGCGTATGCCTTGTTAAACACAGACAAAAGCCACATTTTGTCATATGCCACATGCTATATGCTACATGCTGCATATATTCTTCTCATCGTCTTCACACATACAATGCACATGATTGTCATTTACTCACACTTAGACTTTTAATATATAAATGTGTACATTTTAGCAGCGAACGGATACGCAATGTGTACCCTGCTCTCACTGCAACGTCGAAGCATCTTATGGATGAAGCAGATGTACGTATGCTACATGCATTGCATTAACAAGTTTCTATGAATTTCTTATGCTCAAATGTTCACAATTTTTTTTAGCTAAACGGAGTAATACTCTTGTATGTGGCGACTAGTCCAAACAAATGTGTGAAAGTAACGCACGTGTGTGCTTTGTTGCCGGAATGCAGATTGCAGATGCAGACATGCATTTTATCCAAAAAATCAGTTGTTCCTCAGTTTAGTTGAATTTTCAATGTAAAAAATGGTTCAATTTATTTTCAACAGATATTCGCGTTAAGATGGATTAGAATGCTTTAACAGCTAGGCCATGGCCTCCTCATCGCCAGATTCACTGCAAATGCTTCAGGCGTTAACTGCTCACACACTCACACACTTACTCACTTCGAAGGTGCCACCGAGCTTTGCAGTGCCACCTTAAATAAATAATGGCAATCAGCAAGTGGCCACTGCTCAGGATTACCAAAAGCGTGTAGCTTTTTTGAGCAGTTGCTATGCATAGTTATAAAATATAATTTTTAATAATGTTTTTCAATTTTCTGAAAGCTGACAAAGACGACGGTGTGCCGTTGCATAACATCTACGCTGTAACTTTTACTTGAAAAGATATAAATTAGAAGGTTACAAAATTGCTGAGGGAAAAGCATCAATTAAATTTACGAACACCGTAATCGTTAACTGAAAATTCCACGTATCCGTTTTATTCGCTTTCTTTTTTTGTTACTGCCATTGTCAGCCTTGATTGGAGTACGGAAAGCTCAAATAATAAGGAATGAAAATAATAAGAATAGCAGGGAAAAACGCACCTACAAGTTTGTTAGATACAAGTAACAATGCGTTCTATGTAAAAGCGATAAAAAAATTTAAAAAAAAAAAGTGTGTGTGACTAAGCACATGCTTGGGATGATGTGAAACATGCTTTACTAAATTGTAAATTACACTTATACATAGAGAGCGAGACAAAAACCAATTTTTAAATTTCATCTAAATGTAAGTAAAGACATAAAATAAAAATCTGACTCCGAACATTTCCCGCCACAATATTTGAAACCGAGTCCTCATGTAGGCTGGACAGCGTCTTTACACACTGAGCCAACGAACCTTGTGGCTCGCCGTTGCTTAATTATGTATTTAGGCGGCTAAAATTACATTACTGCATTAGGTTTACATTAACCGAATGCATGTCACATGACGCTAATATTTCATTTCAAAATATATTGCACGTCAATAACGAGCGAAAAGATGTTTCACATCAACCAAAAAAAAAATAAGAAAAAGAAACCGGAAAATTTGTTACCTTGCAATGTAAAGTATGTAAGTCTCTCTGCGTGAATGCGGAGGCATCTTTAGCAGTTTATTTATTTTCTTCCCTATTCCTTTTTTTTTCTACGCGGGTATCACACTTTTGCATTTTGCACGCACAAACAAGGACACACACTACACTACTCACACCATACGCTGTTTGAGTATGGCTTTTATTTCCCTGAAATGACAAATTCAGTGCCATTGCACACACAAAGTCAATTCACGCGAAAATTCGTGACAGATAAGCAGGCGGCAGTGCACTGGAATAATGCCTGCAGTAAAAAGCAAGAACAGCTATTCGTTTTGCTTCTGGCTTCAAGTCGATGCAATGCATTGCGAGTTTAGCAGTGGATGGCATCTATGCGTCGCATGCTTTGCTTTAAGTGAGTTTGCCATTTAATATCGTCTATAAATTTTAAATATTTCCCGCTAAAAGATTTTGTTGCGCCTATTGTGTGCAGCAGCTCTTGCCAACCCATATAATAAACAATATATGCGTAATGTATGTACACATCTATCGTTTATTGCATGGCATGACGTGCTCTTATACTGACGTAATAAACAGACTTCTTCAGTCGACAGTGCGTATGTGTATTGAAATTTGTAACAATATGATAGCACGCATACGCAGCGTGTGCCACATATCAGTTGTTATTTCGGTTTTTTCCTTTTTAATGAATTATGCATTTTTCTATACATCTCACAGCAGGCAATAAGAACCTCGAAATATTTATATGTCTTCGACAAAGCAGCTTTAAATTTAAAATGCCAATTTTAGTAAACAAAATGCAAAAACATAAACGTCATTCATTGACAGATATTGCCAAAATTAAATGAAATCTGGTTTTTTTTCACGCCTTTATTATTATTTTGTTCATTCACAGCTATCCAGCTTGCAAGCACATTATTTGTAATTGTTTTGAAACAATACGCCCAAAATCGGATGCTCAACGACAAATCCACACAGTAACGCCTACCAATGATTCCATTTCATTTTCAACGCCATTATTCGATTACGCTTCGCCCGCAATTCTGCGACAGTCACTCGTTCGAGTTCGTAACGAAGTAAGCAACACCTTGCCACACACATCGTCAGCCAGGCGATGGGCATACAGCAGGCACGGGCACATCAATCCATTATTGCTGCATCTCAGCCTTGACTGGCAGTTAAATACTCAGATTGCGCATACTTAACAAAAGGTATGCACTCGTTCATAGTTTATTATCAGCGTGTGAACGTCTGCTTAAGATTAGTTTTAAATGTTTAAATGTGCAGTATGTGCAGCTTTCAAATTTGTAGCTTAATGTGCACGGTATACAAATTGCGTTGCAACCGAAGGCCATGTCCGCAACTGTATTTCATACTTTGCTGCTAATCGAACATAAGAAAAGCTGCGATGTCTCTGTTTATTTTGCCTTTAAAAGTTAATTTAGAGTAAACCACGAAATGGTGAATCTAACGTTGCCTGTGGCACGCCTCAGCAAAGACAAAAAACAGAAAACACAAAAAAAAAACACAGCAGCAGAAAAAAACGTCTTACGCAGGCATTGCCAAGCGCAATGAAGCGTTATCCAGTCAAACAAGCTCGATTGCCTACTGCCGCAGCACGCTGCCAATGGGGTGTGTTTCTTTTTTTCCCGTCTTTCCTACTTTTCTATTTGGTTTTTTATTTTATTTTTTTTTTAGTTCTTTTTCTTTTTTTTTTGTTTGTTTGTCCCAACCGCCTATAATTGAATTTATCGTCATCTACAGCGTCAGCATCGTCATCATCGTCGTTGTCATCAACGTTGACATCATGATCAACAATGCCGTCAGCGTCATCATAAACAACAACATAGACGGTCTTCCCTGCCGACCCACCCTCAACATGGTCGGCAACAGTTTTAGATTGTCGTTGCTCAGCAACGCAAAAGTGTCTGTACACATCTGCAGCTGCGTATCTGTGTGTCCAAGGATCTGTGCTTGACAATCGGCACACGGCTTACACGAACCCACACCCACACACACCCACCCACACCCACACACACCCACCCACACCCACACACACCCACACCCACCCACACCCACCCATACGTACACCCATGGCTTGCGCTGCGTCATCAAGCGCCCAAATATTTTCTTCTTCTTCTTCAGTTTTTTGCTACGACTTTTATGTGCAACATTTTGTCGTTACCATTTTCCATTTCTCGCTTCTCTGCTTGCCGCGCATTTATGTCGCTTATGCTGATTCTAAAAATTGTAAATTAAATGTACATAATAATTTAATACCACGTTTTTTTGTTTTCACACTTTCGCTCGGAAATTGCATTTTCACTGTTCGTCAACGTTCTGCCTCTGTCCTTTATTACGTGCGAGTACAGTAACCCAGCGAATGTTTTATTTATGTTTTGACCATCAACGCATTTTATGCGTATTCTGCATCGTTAAACCATTCGCTGTGCATGCATAAGCGTCATTAGCCATTTTGCGCCATAAAGATGTTGGCACGTTCGCCTGCAAGTCGCGATGACCGCACGCGGCACATTAACACATTTCCGCGAATTTCGTTTGTTTTTATTACAGGGAGCATTTCCATTTTATTTTCACACCGAAATACTTCAAATACGATTTCGGATCCACGTTGGTCAGGTAACCAGACTGCAACAAGGCCAGTTCTTATTTACGGAATCTGTTTGCATTCGAAGCTAATCGATCATTGGACCTATGCTTCGTCCTTGCTGGCGCGGCATTGTTGCCTTGTTGTTGTGTTCATAAATCATTGTCATGAAACGCTGCTCAAGCACTGCTGAACTTATGTTAAACAGATTTGTAAGCTCATCGCTTTGCTGCTTTGCTTGCCGATGTTAGCCTTTGACAATGACATGCCAATAAGGTTATGCTACAACTTTGCAATAAATACTTAGTAATTTTTTTTTTTTTTTTGTTGGTACTTTTGATTGGCCTTAAAGTAGCCACAGTTATAACTGTCAAATTTTTGCTGACTTCTCATGACTAAAGTCATCAGCATACGCTGAAGTCTTACAGCAACTATTAGTTGAGGCTACGCTTATTTTCAATCCCCCATTGATTTGACCGCATTTTAAAGCATTTCAAGGGATGTTTCGGCAAAAATTTAAATTAAAGATATTTTTACATAATCCTGTCGTTTTTCGCTAGTCTATCTGACAGCGTTATCGATGTTGAAAGATTTACATATGTCTACATTTGTTTACATCGAAAACATCTTCCATATTTGCATGCATGGGGTGGGACTTTTCTTTAATATCTCAAAGTTCAGTATTGCACGAAAGCGATTCTGACAGACTAATATATTTAAAAATGTAATATAAATATTTCGAACATGCTTTACTTTGATGATTTACGATTAATTAAATGATTTCGAATTTATTAACTAGCCGATGTTTATGTTACTTAAAAATATTTTATGCAGCGGCCCGCAACTTACATTAAAATGTTATCAGCCGCCGTAACCAATTTCAATTTTGTCATACACCATTGTGAAGTACATAGAACCTAAAACAGAAAAACAATAAAAAATAAAAGGTTAAAAGTATCATGGCTAGAGCCATGTTGGGTTTGTTGTTGATTTTGGTGAATGAACTTTAACGTGCCACAACATAAGTTACAAGTGCAAGAACCATCACATGGACAACAACAACAGCAAATTATGATTAAATTTGTCTATCATGCCTTCAACTACTTACAACAACTTTATAGCACAATCACACACACACACACAGACGCAGACGCACGCACACATACACTCCCGCATTTCAGCCGCATGCGAGAACGAATAGGTCTACAACATTTTGCTGTTGTCTCCATGAGAAAGAGGGACCAATACCGAGACGGAGGCTAAGGCCATAACAGCAACAGAATCAACAGCAGCAGTGGCCGACGCCATTTACAACCCCGCCCCTGCGTATACCTTTTCTGGCGCCTTTGACTTTAGTGTCGTGTCAATGATTCTTTTAAGCTTTTTTATGTTTATTGCCCAGCTACTTTTTATTGTTATTATTGCAATTGTGTTTGTCGGTGCTGCTGTGTTTTGATAACATACTATTGTTGTACTTTACAGTGGGCAATGTTCACTACTCAATGATTATCTGCCATGTGAACAATAACATCACACACCGCGTGTCTCCCTTTATAGCTGAGCATTTCACACGCACTCACAATTAAATGCACATAAATGAAAGTCATGGAAATCAACTTGAAGGCCATTTTATTACATTTGAAAAAATTCTTAATTATATTTAGTACTTTAGTGCTAAGAGAGTTTTTAAATACCAAGTGCACTAGTCGTTCCCAGGCAGAGATAATCCATACCGATCCCTCCCGATTTAATATTTTTTTAGTACCGTTCCCGTCCCGACGTTTTTCGCTTGCCCCATAGTTCCGTGCCCATCTCTGTTCCCAGATTTGCTAAGTTCCGGTATCTAGACATCTATAGATTTTGAAATCGACACAGATTATGTACTCAAAAGATTGTCTTACTGAAATAACGAGAATTAGCTACTCTCTGGTGATTAATCTCGTTCGTACCAACAATTTCTTCTGATAAGGAAATAGCAATCAGTCGGAATTGGTCAGATCTGGTGCTTAACTCGTTTGAAGTAAGCTCTTTTTCCAAATGCCAACAGAGCCTATAACGTTGCAGAACATTGTAATTATGTTGAATGACATTCAATTATTTTGCAATGCCTTGGTGTTGTCAATAATGGTGATATGTACGCATTGGACTAAACTAATCTACAATTAATATGTGTACATAAGTGTCATGTGCTTCAGCATCCTCCCATGCAGCACAGCACTGTGCCCGCGAGTCTTCATATACTATGGTCAAAAAACGTCAACATGACATACGCATTATAAACAAATGCGTTTTCGGTGTTATTATTAGTTATTATTTCACACAATGGAGTCCCCATTAAATGTTCTAAACATTTACATATAAACAACAACATATGTTATACATGTAAATACAACAGTGACAACATTATACACAAAAAACAACATTCACATAATTTGCGTACGGCCCCAACATGCACCGGCAGCGGCGTTAGGGGTCAGCGTAGCTGTCAATGTTATCGATACTGACATGCAGTCGACGAAGCATGCAAATTAAAAAACAAACAAAAAACGCATTAAATACAACTTCACAATTATTTGAATATTTATACGATACATAAATACATGCGTACATTGATCAGTGTAATTGACGGTATTGGCATATTGTAAAATTCATTATAAACTGAAAACAAATAACCAAAAAAAAAAGAAAAAAAATTCGAAACAGAAGCGTTGCAAAATGCAAGTGACAATTAGCTTTTAATAATGAATCATTGTTGTCGTGTCCTTGCTGTGAAATAATAATTGAATAAACAAAAATTTAATTATATACCATATTTTCCATCGAACTTGGACTATTTCTGTTGCGCAGCTGAATTGTTATGTTAAGCACACACTCCAACTTACTGTAACTTCGATGCTTTGGATAAAATAATGTGAATGTTTTTTAGAATATGCGTGTGCAATCAAAAAGCATCAGATATGCCCCAGATTGGACCATAACGTTAACACTATCATAAGTTCTCCAGGGATGCCACAGATCTTTAAGGCAAACTACTAAAACTACGCAACATCAATCGGATGGGCAGCAAAAACCAATTCACATAGCCAATGAGGCTTAATAAAGAAAACTTCTATCTGTGTCACTCACTTGCCTACACACTCAACATGAGTTAAGAAATGTAAAAATGCAGCTGTTGAGCACAATTATACATACTTACATAAATATGTACATACATACATATGTGCACATGTATATGAAATTGATTGACAAAAATGTCTGCACTTTTTTATTGCTGTTACTATTTTTGTTGTCGCTAATTTAGTTTCGCTAACACAGGCAGAAGTTTAATTAATGGAGTAGTTTTTAATTTAAACAAATCATACCCTGCGACACCGCAGTCCATATGACTTCCCTTGGCTCAGCAGTTGCGCAGGTGACGTCGCCTAGCAACGTGAATGCGCTTAGCTGCGGCACAAACAAAAAAACCCAAAATGAACCACAACAAGAAACAGAACTGCTCATTAGATTTAGTAATAAGTGTAACTTTTGCATTTTTATACCAAATTCAAAATCAATCAACTTTTAGCAAGTAAGCAACATTTCAATTGCATAAAATGTCCTTCAAAGATGTACGTGGTATGTATTTGCTGTGATTGCATTTTGATAAGTAACTCAGCTTGCACGATGTGTGACACAGATCTCGCTGAACACCTCAAACTGCTTGGGTTTCCACATGTGTTTCCGCTGCAGGCGCTGGCGACACAGCACGGCAGCCTGGCATCATTTCACATTGTCGCCGAGGTATTGCAATGGCTGGCCGGGCTGCTCGAACCGGGCGCACTGCTATCGGGTGGCGTGATAAACGAGGATGAGCGGGTGCTGCTGATACGCACAGCAACGGAATTCTTTGTGACAAAGTCGGCAATACGCCTAAACCCGCGTAAGTTATATGCTGCCGCCGCTATGACCGCAACCGAGCTGCAGAAGATTACGCGCCTGTTAATAGCGCCCACGCAGAGTGAAGCGGAAAAGGATGAAGAGGAACTGAACTATCGCAGTTTGAACCAGGTAGATATTGGCGACAAAATGGAGGAGTTGCGACGGGCACGCGAACTTTCCTCGGATTTGACACAACGCGGCGCTGCACTGCACGATTTACTCTCCAAGGAGTTGCACAACAAGGAAGCACGGCTTGCGCAGGCATCGCGGCCTATGGAACTGATTACAGTGGAACGCACATTGAAGAATGCCATAGCGGCGGCACAGCTTAAACTTCAAGGCAGTCGCGCGCAGCTGGAGAACTCTCGTGTGGAACTGAATGCGTTAAATTCTAAGTTGCAGCGAAAACGCGCCGAACTAGAGCGTACCAAGCAGCGACTGGAGGCATTGCAGAAAATACGTCCCGCGCACATGCAGGAATTCGAGGATTGTGAGAAGGAGCTGCAGCAGCTCTTTCAGAAGTACTTTCTCCGTGTGCACGTGCGCGATGCATTGCGCGCACAACTGGAAGCCCGTACGAAGCGAGCGACGCCCGTATCCTCGCCACTGCTGCAAAAACCTGCTGAGAACTCAATGCCGTTTATACCTGAAGGTCTTATGGAAGATGATGATGATGACGATGTCGATGGCGAGGAGTTGGACATGGCCAGCAGCACGCGACGCGGAAACTTTGGCTTGGACTCGGAGATACCCGATATACGCGATGAGGATCTTATGCTGCGTAATGAACGTGGCTCGACAACTGGTGCGGGTAAGCGACCCGGCACGGCTACGTCGCGCATACGGCCAACAACTGGACGCAGTCGTAAACCAACTGCCGCTGGTGCTGTTAGCCAACATGCGCGTAATGGACGGGATGGGCCAGGCAGCAGCATGCTAAGCACGCGTGCAACAATTGGTGGAGCTGGCGGAGCAGGTGGTGTGGATGATGATGATAGTTCATTTGGCAGCTCGGACAGTGAACTGGACGTGGGAGATATTATGGGCATTAGTGGCCTAAGTGGTGCCGTAGCCGGTGGCATAGGAATGCCAAATACGGATAGCGCCGTCGACGATGATTGTAAGTACTTACCATATAATATTTCCTTTACGGTAGTATTTAATTTTGCTTAACCCCCCGCTAAAGTTGATCTGAACTCTATGGATGACATCAGCATTTCAAAACTAACGGGTGAATTACCACTGCGACCCAAGACTGCTACTAAACCGGAGCACCACAGCGACGAAGATTTTTAGATTGGTGCTGCACATCATTCCAATTAAATGGGCTAGAGCACTTTGTGTATTTCTATATATTGTATGTACATACGTACACATGTATGTATATTATTTATTTGTTCATTTATTTGATATATGCCTATGGTTATAATAATTATAAAATATACAATTAAAAAAAAAAAAAAAACAAAAATACAACAATTAAAATAAAAAAAAATTGTATTCAGCAGTTGCATCATTGTTGGAATATTATTTTTTTTTTTGTTCTTGTCTTTTTCTTATAGAAGTTTTTTTTTAGCGAAAATATGTACAATAGTCGAAGAACATGCATTCGCTCCTACTGCCTAACAGTCCATGACTCCCTTTACATAACCACATCTCGACAAACAATTTTTGTTTTGGAGTTTGCTCGTTGCGACATTTGGTGGCCACCGTAAGTGTCGCTTGCAGCCGACGATGCGGATGATGAAGTGTAGTCCATGTGACTGCCAGCATGCGATTGCTCCTGTCGCGCTAAAAAGTTATCCGCAATTGCACGATCCAGACCAGTGTATTGGAAATTCTGTGCGCCAGTGCCATCAACTACATCCGCCTCGGATTTACGACGCTGACGGCGGTTTGCATCCAGTTTACCTCCACGCGGATTTTGAGCCACAGCGCGTCGGCGACGACGCTGTCCATTCATTTCGGCGGATTTGGTACTTTTATGTGTGCGATATGTGCCGGCGAGACTGGCTGGATGTGCGTATAGTACGGAGCCTGGGCGAATGTATGGCAAAGTCATGCCGCGGTATTGTTGTGATGCTGACACGGGTGGCGGTATCGGCAGCAGCATGCTACCTGGTGGCGCAGGTGGAAGCCTCGTTGGCGGCGGTGGTGGTAACAGCTGAAACGGTGCACAACCAAAAACGTGCTTTATATATTGTTAACAGAAACAGGTTGATTCGTTATTTTCTTTAAACTTACGCCACTGCCGGCGGCTGAGGCTGGTATGAGCATTATAGAACGCGAAGGTGGCGTTAACTTGCGTATAGACGGCAACGTACCCATTTGTGTGGCATACATCCACATGGCAGCTAACTTTTCTGTATTATCCTGCAAGTAAGTGTAATTAGTGAAGCAAGTTCATACAAGTAGCTTATTTTAGGGTAAATACTTTTTCACTGCCATTTAATGACATCGCTTTGATGTATTGCTCTACTTTCTGCTGATCGATCGTTATGCCTGAACCCTGATTTGATTTAATAATGACATCACGTAGCTCGCTATGTTGTGATCTGCAAAAAATAAATTGAAAGAAATATTAAACAACAAATTTCAACTTTTAAACAGTTTTTACAAATTGACTTTTGAAAAATAACGATTTGCTCGTAACCGCACAACACTAAGTAAATGCAGTGCTGTAAAATAACAACTTGCAATGTTGTCAAACTAACTTGCGCGTTGTGCAGCACTAGTTTTTCAGCTGTCAATTCGTCAGCAACATAAATATAGAAAAAAAAGTTGGAAAAACGTTCTTTTCCCAAATTGTTTAATATTTAAGATATAAAAAGTTTATCACTAAATAATCATTGAATTATATTAATACATGAGGCAGTTACGATATCTGGCAAAATGTATGTAAAGCAAAAATAAAATATATCATCCACCGTCGTGACGCAGGAAAATTGTAACAAAGAAAAGAAAATCTCTGCAGGCTAACGTGTTTATTACGCGCAAGCGAGCAATCACTTGCAAAGGCACTAATAAGCTTACGTGGCAGCGAGTGCACGGCATAATAGCGTAAGTGTGAGATACAAGGGCACTCACGCAAGTCCAACCGCCCGCCCTCGCGAGCAACGCAAAAACGGTGGTCCAATTGGCTATCGCAACAACACACATTCCAGGGTATAGCTAGCAAGAATACAAACGCTTGCCGACAAATCAACAATAATGTTTAACAATATTAAGAATCGTTTTATATCGGCAATCACGCCAGATCTGCCGCCGTTGCCGTCGAACGAACGCGATCACTACCAACGTAGCAATATGCGTCTCTCGTCGGTACCAGGCCAATTTCAAATGCAGGACAAGTTCGCATATGCGCGACCGCCGTTTTTGCAATTGCTGACTCCCGATGAGTTACGGGCGTCCGCAGACCACAATGTGCGTCCAATAATTGTGCCGCGTGATATAAATTTACTGCCCTGGGGTACGGGTTATGCCGAGTGCGTCAATTCCGGCAAGTCGCAGTGGAACGAAGATCAAGGCGCTTTCTGTAGGTAAGCAAAAATAATGACGCAAGTAGACATTTTTATCGCTTGGCTGACTTGCTGAGATAAGCAAACAAAAGTGTTGTTTGAAATAGTGTAGTGAAAAAAAAGAATACTAAAACCCAAACAAAGTAGAACTGCTTACTCATATATTTGCTTCTTAATTGTAGACAAGTACTTTCGGATCCAGAACACAAGCATCCTGACTTACCGTACACATACTTTGGTGTATTTGACGGTCATGCAGGCTATGGCGCTGCACTTGCCGCTTCGCATCAGTTTCATCACATATTGCACGAGAAGCTCGTGGATTGCATTGAATTGCTGCTGCCACGCGATACAGATAATGTCAATTTGAAAGTCAATCGGAAATTTCCGCATCCTATACATTTCCAGCGGTACGTCTCAAAGGACGAACTCATCATTGGCGCACTAGAAAGTGCCTTCTTTCACATGGATGCGTTAATAGTGCAAGATCGTGATCGTTTCCGCGATGCTGGCGGCTGCACGGCTTGTGTGTCGCTCTTCATCGATGGCAAAATGTACGTTGCCAATGCGGGCGATAGCCGTGCAGTGCTATGTCAGCGACGTGCTAACAAACCGACACCACGGAACGATGCAAGTAACGGTGGTTGTATTTCAGATGCTGAAACTGGTGCCTATCCGGTGCCATTCTCAGCGGATCACACACCAGAAACCGAGCGTGAACGTTTATTGAATGTTGCGAAGTTGAAACCAAACTTGATGTGCCAGCAGTATGTGGCGATGGAGTATGCGAAAAGGCCGCACATAAGGGATATGGGACAACGCATACTCTGTCGACAGGGCGCTATGAAGGGATGGACGTATAAGACTCTAACACGTGATGACCTACGCATGCCTGTCGTAACAGGCGAGGGTAAACGTAGTCGCCTGCTGGGCACGCTCGGGGTGACACGTGGTTTTGGTGATCACGATCTACTGGCAATCAACACTGGCGTAATGATAAAGCCATTCCTAACACCCCATCCTGATGTAAAGCAACGTGATCTCACGCAAGTCGTCAGCATTCCAGATGAACACAATGAAGACGGTGACTATGGCATACTGGTAATGGCCACCGATGGCCTGTGGGATGTTTCCGAAAATGAGGCTGTGGCTCGCACGGTTTTTCAAACGCTTTCCAAATATCCAACTGAAAAGCATCGCTACACAATGATCGCGCAGGAACTAGTAGCACGTGCGCGAGGCAAAATCAATGACATGGGTCACTGGCGGTTGGCAGACAGTAAGGCGGCGGCAACCGTCGATGACATCTCAGTTATTGTGATACCAGTTTATCAGTATTACAAAGAGCATGTGGAGTGGACGCAAAAGTGCGCACGCGAGCAGGAGCAACGTAGAAAATTGGAGGCAGATAAGGAACAAGAGGCAGCGGCAGTTGCAACAACAATTGCGAATGGCATCATTGCGGAGGAGGCTACCAATGCGGCATTCATAGTCGAAGAAGATGATGCAGAAGCAGACGACGAAGAAATTGTTGTCGAACTGACTGTGCAGACAGAGCAACAATCGGACCAAAGCGTTGGCTTAGATGTGCTCGATAATGAGCTGCAAATAGCTACGACGGGACTAGAAAATGTCAAATTGCTAGACTCCGTTCAGCAGGAGGCAGGAGGTGGCGGTAAGTTAACATTATTTTTAAATTTTGACAAATTAACAGAAATAAATATTCTAATTTGCAGTACTTGTGGCCACAAACTCTGCTAATCAAGAAACGCCAGAGAAAAAGAGTACCAAATCACAACAGCAACATCGATCACAAAAACAAAAGCAACCGCACCAGCAACATTAGCAGCTAAAATAACGTCATCGCAAAGACAAACCTTAGGCAAAGCCAAAAGATAGCATGCATGAGTGCGCATCAAGTTAAAAGTTCGTTCGTTAGTCCGTTAGTTGGTATTCGCGTGCGCATCTTACACAACTGCGATTGGATCCGTTTCCCCTGATTCCGTCTGTGTGTCAGGATTCGCAAACGTTACACATTCTAATGCGTATTTATTTTATCTTTGATTTTTTGTTTAATTTTTCTTTTTTTTTTAACTAATTACCAAAATAACATTTGCAACCCGAATTCGAAAGCGAATAAAGCGCGTATTTGAAATGGATATGTAACATTATTAAAGAATATAATATACAAATAAATAGTACATTTATAGTTGCATATATGTATGTATGTATATAGATGTACATGGCGTATTTACATAAATAAAGCAGTTCACTATATGAGTAATTCGTATGTAAAATTCTGTAAAATTAATTTTGGATTCGTTGCGCGTAGCAGTTAATAGAATTCGCGCATATAATTCAATAAATGTACTAAAAGAATGTATTTTTTTTTTTTTTTTTTGCTATTTATATTAATTTTAAATATATACTTTTTGTTTGTTTTTAGTTTTAAGCATAGCATCTACGAAAGAGAAGTCTTTGTGAAAATAATTATTTTTCAATTTATGTAATAATTTAAGTGAACAGAATGCAGAACAAACAAAAGATTGAACATTATTATAAAACAAGAAACATAAACCATTAAGTTTCATTAATAAATATTTAAATTGGCTAAAAAATTAAAGAAAAGAATAACACCTTTATGCAGTTTTATCAACAAGCAATTAATGAGAGGAGACAACCTTGCGGCTTAATAAATCCCTGGCATTGTTCTCTCTTGTCAACAGCAGAAGACATGTGTGTCCTCTGTCTTGGCAGAACGACAAAATGGAGGCGTAGCGTTCTAAAATGCGTTTAACAACGTCGCTATCCAAACATTATTGTGAATCTCAGCGAGCAAAATGGGGTCTAAGTAATTAAAATGCACAGAGAGCAGTCAGTTCTATGTCCTAGAAACGACACACTAAGTCATTTTCGTATCAATAGTCTACGCCCCGACCAAATACAGCTGCGCTAACAGTTGTGTGCCCAAGCATGTAAAGTGCACCAGTGACCCACTATTGCGTGGTCTTGCTGTCGACACTGTTTATATCATGGCTGCCGTCAGCAGATGCCGTTCTTATCATGCACACATATATGTATGTATGTATGTGCGTATGTTTTTATGTGTGACTGTGCAAATGAAGTGATACGTAAAGTTACGCTGATAAGCATACATACTACTTACTATCTGCAGATAAGGCAAAGCCATACAAAAACCTCTATAGACAGTGTTTTTGTTTTAATTAAAACAAATATGCGTAGGCGCCATGCCTTTTGGTTAAATAAAGCACAACGACACAAAAACAACAAAAAATAAAGTTAATTAGACTGCACAAAAAAGATAATGAAAATAAATAAAGCAATCAGCAGAAACAGCAGAACGCTTAAGTAAACCATAAGCAACTGAACAATCAACCACATTTATGGCCAGTTACATTAGATACGTTCACTTACATCCTACACAAGCGAATACATACGTACGCACACACATGAACGCTTTTGTACATATATAATATGCAAATAAAAATACCACTAAACGTAGCACAAAACTGACGGAGAATTATTGCCCCGCAATAACTGCCGCAGTAGTTTGTGGCACTGACTGACACGTTTAAACGAAGCTGACTAGGAGCCCTTTACAAAAGATTCGAAAGTCTTCAAATTATTTTGGGTCGCTCGCAGTACCTTCTTTTCTGCAGGAATCAAATCTCGTTTATCAGTTTTCGACCAAATGATTCATTAGCTTGTCGTTAGAGCTCATTGTTTTTTATCAATAACGTTTGAGTATCATACAATGGAAGTGTATGGCCCAGAAGTTAAGATGTTAGCTTTTATTTTATAACCAACTTGAACTTATATCGAAGTAATGTTTTGTAAGCCATGCTTCGCCAAGAGTAACTTTTTAATTTTTAACTGTTCTAGCTGGTACGTGATCCGAGTGGTTGCATAGAAAGTCATTTAATCTTTGTAGTAACCTCCAAATAGTTTCTGAACGCTGTGATAAGTAAATTCCAATCCAGAACACATCATTTTCTAAAGGTGATATGCGAAAACCCACAAAGACTATCCCAACAATTTATTCATCATCCGAATTTTAACTAAGCTAAATAAAACTTTTTATATTTTTTTTATTGTTTATATTGATTTGTTTCGTTTTCTAAATTATACTTTTACAATAATTTAGAATCATTTCACTTCATTAATTAAAAATCTCGTGTCTTTTTGTATTTTCTTTTATCATTCTTTGTTTATGGAAGCTGTAAAAATCTACTAAGAAAATATATATATATATATATTTATATATATATATATGTTTATATAAGTGTGTATAGTAAATAGATATTAAAATTGTTTTTTTTTTTGCTTAACTTCGAGCAGAAACAGTTTTCATATGTAGATAATGCAAGCAACAAATACTATTAACAGTTTATTATTTTTATATTATTAAACTTTTTTTTCTGCAAAAATGTTTTTTATATTTTGCTTAATGCGTATATATATATTAAAATGTTTATTGAATTAAATTTTATATATATAACCTTTTTCTTATTATTTTGCAGCTATATTTTTTCAAGCGCGGGTGCTATAATTTTTTATTATTATTAAATATAACTGGTTTTTGAAAATTTTATAAAACGCGTTTATCAACAATTTTTTTTTTTTTTTTGTTTTCGTTTTTTTTTCTTTTTTTTTCAAATTATTTATTTATTTTGGTTTTCTATTTATTTATTAGCTCTTTACACGCTCAGATGTGGCATCAAAAATTTATTTACGTGTATGATTTTTCGTTTCATATTTGTTTTGGTTTTTATTTTATACATTTTCGGCACAGCTTTGCAACTTACATATTTAGCTATTTGCTTGTTTAAATTTACATGCATAAATTATTAGTTAAAATGTTCAACAAATTTTCAATTATAACTATGCTTACGCTTTTGTTCATGTTTTGCAAATTTTAATAATAATTAAAATACTTTTGTTTTTGTTGATTCAAATAAATGTATAGTTCGATATATTTGCTAGCACAATATTTATATATATAGAAATATTATTTGTTCGCTTTTTTAATATTAATATACAAATAATTTGTTAGTATAAATAGCATAAATTAGTTATAGGCGGTTCAGCTAATTTGTAAAAAAAATATAGATAATACAGCAACCCAGTCGCACTTTAATTACAGACACAGGCCAATAAATGTTCACTAGTTACAAATGCTTATGCATAAAAATTCCACACATATATATATATACATATATATATATATATATGCATATATATATATACAAATAAAATCCACACTTGAAAAAATTACAATGCACTAATCCGCTCCAATGTTCGCCTTCTATAAATGTTAAACATATAAATAGATGCGTTTTTGTTATATACTTTTGATTATGCGGGCTTAAAAAGAAAACATTTACAATTAATTCATGCAGCACGCCAGTCGAGCATAAGGAGCTTAAGATTTACTAAATGATTTAACTAATAGTTAGGAAAAATAAATACTTGAAATATCTGTACTTAACAAAAGCAAATGCACGACGTTCTGCTACCCACATTTGATTTCTTATTCTTACAATAAAATAATCCATATACAATGCATGCATATATATTCTATGTCAATTGTCAACCAGCGTAGCTAATAAAACAATATAAAGAACGAAAGCAAACAACAATATTAATATTAACAGGTGATGAGTTCTAAAATTCAGCTACGTAATTATTTAATAAAAAAATGCCTATGTGTATTTATATAAAATGTTTTAGCACAATTCTGTTTTTGGCCAACAATGGTTAAGTGTTTAGTTTATTTTAGTATGTTTTTTTTTTAATTATTTATGTATTTATTAATAATTTATTATAATATTGTTTTGTTTTTTTAATTTTTCGGCTTGTTTTAAATAGTACGACGCTTTAAATACTCGCTTATATATGTAATGCCTATTCGTTCGCGCTCACGCTCACGTTCGTCCGCAATTGCGCTCACACGCACGCATGTCAATCATTCACATTGTATTATACATAAATATGTTTATTTATATATATATATATATTATATTTATCAACAAATATTTAACACGTTTGCCAATTACAACAATACTAAAGATGCCAATCTTCCTTTTCACAATTTTTTTCATGGAATTTTCTTCCATCGTCCGCCGACGCCAATTAAATGCGTATTAAATTTATGCTTAAGATTGTGACTTTAGAGACTGCAGTTGTGGCATTGCGATAATAAAAAAATGCACAACGATTAATACTAAGTATAGCAACGCGCATACATTAGCGCCGCGCACGACGCTGACACGCGTTGGTCGGTTGTACGTATGTTAGCTGCCAGTACCAGCGCACGTGCACGCGTGTTTTTGCAAGCGCGTGTGCCTTTCAGCCATCACCACTTCCATTAGGAATGCAAATTGGCACGATCTTTGGCGCGCCGCTTGGCCAGCATTGAGAGTTCGACGGGGCCGACATTGGCCGCCTGTGGTATGGCAATTGCACGAAACGTTGCGTCAACTGCGCCACGCAGTGCCGTTGAATTTGTGTTGTGCTGTTGCTGTTGCGCGCCCAGCGAGAGCTGTGGGGGCACGACGGCATATTCGGTTAGCTGTACCGTGCCCGCGAATTGATCGCGTAACCAACTGTGTTCGAGTATTTCGGCGGCAGTGGGTCGATTCTCGGGCACGATGTGCAGCATTTGGCGTAGCAACTGCTTGACGGGCGCACTGACCAGCGTCCAGCGTTGTGTGCTGAAGTCGATGTGTCCGGAGCCAATGCGCTTTAGTATGACGTCTGGCGAATCGTTCGGCGTCGATGCGAATGGCGTGCGGCCAGAAAGCATTATGTAGAGCAGTACGCCCAGTGACCAAATATCACACGCCAGATCGTAGCCTTGACGTTTTAGCACTTCGGGTGCAACAAAATTGGCGGTGTAGCAGGGTGTCATGAGTAGGCCATTGTCGGCGCGCAATTGTTTGGCGAAACCTGCAACACAAATATTTTCGAGATTACACAACTCTTTATAAAGCAGTTAAACGACACGACTCACCCAAATCGCAGAGTTTCAGTGTTTCGGGCGTTTGCCGCATGCTGGCGTAGATCATGTTCGATGGCTTCAAGTCGCGATGCACGACGCCGTGCATGTGCAGATAGGCCACTGCTGAAGTCACGGTGCGCAGCACAGCGCTAGCCTCACTCTCGCACATTTGGCCAACAGCCAGTATGCGGTCGAGCAGCTCTCCACCTTTTAGCAATTCCATAACCAGAAATGCTGACGTCGTATCCTCGTACACGGAGTAGAGTGTCACAATGTTGGGATGATTGCCGTATCGCAACATAATTTCAACCTCTTCCCAGCAGTCAGCCGAGGTGGCTGCCGCAGCAACGGCCGCCTTTTCGATAATTTTGACAGCGTAGTGTTTCTTCGAAGTACGATGCTCACACAGACGACACACGGAAAACGTGCCACGTCCAAGCTCTTGCAGCACATTATATTCTGCATGAAAGTTACCTGGGAGTACCCCAGGTAATCTGCGCGGCAACAATGCAGCGTGCACTGGACTGGCGTTATTGACCGAGCAGCTGCCACTGCTGTTTGGGGTAGATGTCGCCTCTAAGAGCACCGGCGCAACGAAACTAAAACCACGGAAGATCTCGTGCGCAGAAGCTGAAATTGGTCCGCCAGGTGAGTCGCGCGGCGACTTCGATGTGTATTCGACATCAAAATAGAAGGCATCATCACGTGAAACAGCAGGAATAAAGGGCGGACGCACTTGCTTTCGCTCCAGACGCACCCATTCGATCGTCGTGAAAAAACAATGCGCCTTGATGTCCAGAATGCCTTGAGGTCCGGCGCCCAGTCGATTCTGTGGATTGCGTTTAAAAAGTGCACGCAACAGTGATTGTGCTTCTGGCGACAGATTCTCCGGCATGCCCAGCTTTGAGCGCAAGATTTGATTCATTGTCTCCTGCCTGGTTTGGCCATGAAATGGCAAATTCCCGGTAAGCATTTCGTACATGAGCACACCGAATGACCACCAATCGGCTGCAAAGTCGTGCCCTTTCCGGTTGACAATTTCTGGTGCCATATACTCAACTGTACCGCAGAAGCTGTACGTCTTGGAGCCATCCAGTGGCTGCTTTGATAATCCAAAATCCGTAAGCGCAATGTGACCGTGCTCATCAAGCAGAATATTTTCGGGTTTAAGATCACGATAAATAATGCCTAGCGAGTGAAGATGATTGAGCGCAAGTGCCAACTCCGCTAAATAAAACTTGACATCCTCCTCTGTAAACATAACCTCCTTAGAGAGCCGGGTAAATAGATCACCACCACGCAGGAAGTCTAGTATTAAATAAAGCTTGCCAGGCGTCTGGAAAGCATAGTGTAACTTCACAATGAACGCATGTCCCACATCGGCGAGAATTTTGCGTTCGTTGGTGCTGCGCACGCGATCCTTGATTTTAAGCGTAGCTTTTTTCAACACTTTCATAGCGTACAATGTGCCAGCATCTTTGCCGATGATTTTTCGCACTAGAAACACTTTGCCGAAGCTGCCCTCGCCCAGCACACGTAAAAGCTCAAATTGCGATGGGTCGGCCTTGTCGTGACCCTCTTTGATGACCTCGCGTAATTCGAATTCGTTTTCTCGCATATCAGAATCGTAGTTTGTGGCTATCGTCGCAGTTACCACTGGCCCTGCGTACGATTCCGAATCGCTCAGCTCCATTTGTTCCACGGGCAAATCGGCGACGAGTGTGCTTGTCGTCATTGGCGTTATGTGATGCTGTTCCAGAGCTGCTTGCAGGGCACACTGTTGTTGCTGTTGTTGTACCTGTTGCAAATGCTGACGTCGTTGCGATGACGTCACCGTCGTCACGCCAGTGCTATCCTCATCGGTTGGCGTGTGTTCCATTGGCGTTACCGCGAGGCTGCTACAGCCGGAAGATGTAATTTGCATACGCTGTCGCAGCTGAGCGCTACCGCCAATGACACCGCCCCCACACACGCCCACTCCAGCCACCGCATTGTCCAACTGTGCAGCGTTATTATTATTTGAGCTGACACTCGATGCATTACTCGTCGTTGATGTTGTAGTTGTGACGCCCAATTGTTGCTGTTGCCTCAGATCCTTATTCAAGTCAGCCAGTGGCATGACTGTCGCTGCCCTGTTGGCGTTGTATTGCGCGTTCGTAGGCGTTTTGAGGCTGTTTCACTTTTTTCACTCACTTTTCTTCCCGAGCACTGCACAAATTTACACGAGCTCTGCAATACTTCCGTTATTGCTGCGATTCAAGCAGACAAGAGGCAAACAGACGGACAAGTGGACAGACTGAGCGTAGGCGCGAGCGCTTTTTCGCTGCTCACAGTCAATACCTGCCTACTCGCCCCTTCTCTTCTAGTACTACACTTGTTGTTTGTCGTTTTGTTTTTGTTTTCGTTTCGCTTTGCCAATTACCAATTTGCTTTCGTGTATCGAACTTGCGCGACATTCAAAGAATGAATGTTGTTATCACTACGGCTTCGCGTACATAATTATTGTTATCTGGCTCTTCGTATATTTTACTTAAATAAAAGAAAAGTGTGTTTCAGCTACAACAACAAACAAATAAGAGTGTCTATATTATTATCCCACTTCGACTTCAATCTTGCAAACATTGCGTCATGGTTGTCAGGGTGTGAAAATGCATTTGCACATAACTTTATGGTTTCGTGCTCTGCAAACTCTATACACTTTCAGTGACGCATGTTCCTAGGGAATCATACGAATTTGGATAAATCGTCGAGGAACCCTCAAGTTTGGTCTATTGTGATAGCCCTTGGCATGTGACTTCTCACTCACACATAGAAACCTCAAACATACTACACCATAGGCACTGCCTAGCTAAGTCATTCATTCTTGTTTTGATTAAGTTTAACACAAAGCAGACTGCATATAAGATACTCGAACATTTACTTTACTGGCTAATATGGCACTTGCACTTGCGATTTGGGCACACAAAAAATACGGTACTACTAGTGCTAAAAGTCAAGTTACTGCCGATAATGATCCCGTTCGATATACAAAATATTGATGGCAAGGTTAATAAACTTAACAAGTTCATGGATATAAATAATTGAAATACTTGTGTTTGGCAAACAATTAAGTGGTGCCTCTTCCAGAACATGATTCGACAGCCCAGTGGCTGTCGCAGTTTACCACATGTCCCAGTTATAAGGTGTAGGAGTACTGTTTATTGGCCTGCCGGCATGCCCGGGGGTCGAGTGCGTGATACAATAATTTTTCTTATACCATGACTAACCCACTTTGCATGAGAGTGAGAAAAATTTGTTTCGTGCTCTGTTAACTCTGTTCAATTTCAACAACACTAAATCAGTAATGAACAACGTATATTCTCGATTGTGTGTGATTCGCGATTACAAATCTACAATTATTACAATTTACAACATGTAAATTTTCTTGTTTTATTGTAGTCCGGAGACTGTGGGGTGAGAAGACAACCCTAATTTACCTAACCGCTATGGTCCGCCCCTTAGCCGACACGCAACAGGCCAGTGTTTGGCAAAATCTCAACGTGTTTTCGTAAAAAAAATTCTTAATTTTAATGTGGTAACAAGCAAAGATAAGTATTATTATCAGTTTTCGTTAATCTCTTAATTTATATATTTAGTCCACCCGCACGTATCAATACTCATCGTTGTGCTTCAGCAGAGTTGCATTGGCGCAATAAAATCAGACCGCACTTTAGTTTTCATCTCTTAACCGAGCTCGAGTGGAAAGGTTTGTGTCATAGCTAACGGTTATCAGCTTGTGATGCTTTGCGTTTGCGTAGAACCAGAAAATATAAGGTTTGCAGAAAAAATTGGCAAACTTACAAAAATCAATTGATTTGCAAAATGATGAAAATACTCGCAAAAGTGTTTTCTTATTGCGAAACAAGGCATAAGTGGCTTGGTTGTGTTTTTCTTCTAGAAAACTGAGTGCGCTGCCGTGCCGGCGTAAAGTAATTAATGACTAAGATAGCACTGCACACTTTTCAAAGCATTGCATGCTGAGTAGTTTTTCATAATGTTTAAATCGCCAAGCAATTCATTTGAAGTCGTAAGTGAACGTTTTGGTTTCAAAACGTGAATGGGTTACAAAAAAAGCAAGTTTTATGCGGAATGGCTACTAGGGCCGGTCATAAAAAGTAATAATACAAAATAAAACAGACTCACCTGGTACAAATTTGCAATGCGCAACGGTAAACGGACACAATGCTCACGACGAAATGCAAAAATAGGGCAAATAGAAGGCCACAGGCTGCTGATATCTCACTATTGGCGTTCATTAAATCAAACTGAAATCGGCAAGAAGAGGGACATGTGTGTATATCGGAACGAGTATTTCTTACAAAATGTGTACATACCGGCTCCTTCTCCTTTTCGGCCATGCGATTCAGATCGCGTGACAGTCCAACTCCCGAAATAGCCAGCGCCAGTGTACTTGTGGCAATGCAAACCAAACTCAGTGCCAGAAAGGCTGTCTGCGTTTTACGCATGCTGACGACACCCAACGAACCGGTGACGGCGGCAGTGAGCCCAGTCCAAATGCCACAACCGGCCATTGACATAGCTGCCTCGCGCACAATCAACAGCGCGCCGAGCGTCACCAGCGAAATGGCTAGCACCAGCTGCAGCGTGCCTAGCACGATCTGCAGCGGAAAGGCCGAGCAGCAATCACTGCTCGCTTTGTATTTGCGCTGCTGGCGTCGCGCCTTGGCCGACTGTGTCGAGCCATCCATGCTGCCGTTACTGCCCTCCTTGTACTTGATAAACTCGGGCGGGAATCGCTGCTTTTTACTGATGCGCGAGTCAATAGTGTTGGCTGCATTGCTGGCACCCTTCGCCACAATACAATTGCCATTTCTATTGTTGTTGCCATTGGCGCGCAGAGCCATCGCCTCCTCGAGCTGCTGTTTGAATTCATCGTGTGTGATTAGCTTCGGCACCTTGGCATCGTCACCGCCCTGCTGCTTCTGCTTGGCTGCATCGTCGCTCAAGGCATTCGCCAGCAGTGTGGCTGCTGTCAGTTTGAGCGATGGCGGCTTTTCATCGTACACGGGACTCGAGTAAATGTGACTTTGTGCATCTAAATGAAGCTGCTGCTGCTGTTGTTGTTCCTGTTGTTGTTGCTCCTGTTGTTGTGCCAGCCGACGAATATTGTTGGCGTCAGCATCGGCATCGTTGTCTTCGTCGAGCTGCTGTTGTTGCCGCTGCAGCATGGCAATCTCCGAATTGGTCAGACTGCCGCCATGCTCGTGTTGTTGTTGCGCATTTGTTGTATTTGTGCTGCGCTCGATTGTTTCCACTTGCAGCATTTCCTCACGATTGAGACTGCGATCGACAATGGTGTCCATGCTGCCGGTTGTTGAGTCATGCGAATCGATGGTGCGCGCCGGCGATGCCGAATGTCGGCCGCTTAGCTCCACCGCTGTTGTTGTTGTTGTTGTTACGCTGCTACTTATGCCGCCATTGCCATTATTATGGTTTATGCTGTCTGTCATTGTCTTTTTGTTGTTGTTACGTCTTCAATGGCTCATTTATGCGTAGACGCTTCCGTTTGGTGTTTGCTTCGCTTTCGTTTGTTTGTTCGCGTGTGGAAAACTGCATTAAAAAAAAGATGCAGAAAATTTCTTTTAATATCACGCTGCGCATTAAAGGCGATAATCACAGAAGGAGTTATTTTACTTTTTTATTTATTTATTTCTTTTCATAATTGTTGCTGTATCCGACTCATAATTACCTACCAACCAAGCAGCCAATAATGCCGAGTTCGTTGCTGAAGTCTTTTGTTTACAGTCGCTTTCGAAAGTAGCACACAAGACAACAAATAATCTAAAAATCTTTGTAAATTGTCGCATAACTGCGCAGTTTATTGTTTGGTGCTTGATATGAAAACAGGCAAAAAAAGCAAACAGCACAGCTTTGACTTTTAAACGCTCAATGTGAAAAGTTGCGCTGATTTTTTATCAGTTGTTATTTACAAAAAATATGAAATTACAACAACAAACATTTGTCAACTTAACAAACAAATTCTGTAGACAATTATTTTACTTGTGTTTATTGTTGTTGTTGATTTTTTTTGTTATTGTGGCAAAGCCATTTGTGACACCTTGACATTTGCGTTTCATAAACTATGCCTCATTGTTGTTATTGTTATTGTTATAGCAATTGCCATTGGCTGCCATTTAGTTCTGTTTCATTCTTTCATTAGGGTGCAGTGAATTTATTAAGCTTAGTTCTTGCAACAAAAAGTAGAAAATTTCTTCTAACAACGCGTCCATGTGACAGTAGCCGATAATCAGAAATCGGCCATATCATATACTTAGTATGTTAAATAGTATGGTGCAGTAGTGCTTAGAATGAACTCAGCAAAGGTAAATTCCATGAAGCCAGGACCTTGCGTTAGTGCAGCTATATAAAAAAACTAAGCTGACTTTTATCACGTTATGAACAAAGAATGGGGAGTGCAGTACCTTGCTGTGGGTTAAAACTTGCATTGGTTTTAATTGATATATGTT
Source organism: Stegana nigrithorax (assembly GCA_037044495.1). Lineage (NCBI taxonomy): Eukaryota > Metazoa > Arthropoda > Insecta > Diptera > Drosophilidae > Stegana > Stegana nigrithorax. The sequence goes on from JBAMBQ010003465.1 coordinate 159,113, forward strand.
AATCGTAATGGCAATTAAGCCCTTCCTATTTTGTTAAACACATTTTGTTCGCTCCAGCCTAATGCGTATGTGTTCATTTCAGCTGGCATGCAGCATGTAGATACTGATGGCAAAATTATTTCGAACCGGTTGCCAAATATTTGTAGATTGCTGAAATATTTTGTTAATTAGGCAATTATAATCCAATTAGCAAGCATATAACATATAAGAAATTAAAACTAAAAAAAAAACCAAATTAACAAAATGGCATAATATTTTGTTAAGAAAATTCCACAACGTAGCCAAACTGAGCACAGATGCAGAACGTTGCGTGTTCAGCTGCGAACACAACAAACCAATATAGTAATCAAATTAATAAATTATACTAAGCAAAATGCAAACATTTAAGCGAAGTGTGAGGTACCCTAATGGTTTCAAATAAACTCTTTGCAACAGACGTAAATTTTGCTACGAATGAGCGATTCTCGATGTTTCTTTTTTAGCGGCGTTCTAAGGCAAACAACTTGTTGCAGTCACTCGAACAAAATGTTATTGTATTTCGTGTTGTTGTTGTCTCTGCCACTGCTGCCGTGGTTGAATAACTGCATACAAATGAAGCTGCAGCAAATATCAAAGCCCACAACGTGCAAAATACAAAAAATAAAAAAAGACCCAACAACCTGAAACAACTGTGGACTTATTTATTGATTATACAATTGTTTTAGACAGTTTTTTTTTTATTTATTTATTTATGTTTTTTTCTTTTCTTGTTGCACACTAAAGGTTGGCAACATGCATAAGCCAGTCTGTGGGTTCGTGTACATATAACGAAACACGTCTCTATGTCTTTACGTATTTACGTGTTTACGCTTTTGTTTTTTTTTTTTTCCTTTTTAAGCGCAAGGTGATTTTCTATGCTGTCGTTACATTTTTCTCGCTGCGCTATAATGTTTTTATTTTTTATTTTTGTTTTTTTTTTTTTTTACTGCATTTGTTTCACTTTTCATTTCATAAATCAAGCAACAGTCAACTGCCAACTTGTTGTTGTTGTGTTGCTGCGACTGCGACGGCGACTGTGGCTGCTGCTCACTTGTTGTCAATTAAATGTCGTTTATTTTTATTTATTTATTTTGAAATTTTTTTTTTATTTGTTTTTTGTAACGCTTGCCTTGGCAGTAATTATGCGTAATTGGCTATTTTTGGTATTAGAAAATTAGCATAATCTGACAAAGCTTGGCTTGCGCATGCCATTCGGGCACAGCACAGAGTAGAGGGTCCTATTTCAGATTATTTATGCAAATCTACCAAACATAACACGGCTCAGTATGCAGTACACGTGTACCGCACCTTAATTAGCAAATATGCTTATTAAGAATACTCACAAATAGCTTTTCTCTTAGTGTTTTGGGCAAGTGTATATGCGTTCTACAGACTCGCAGTTGCTTTAATTATGCACATAGTTGGGTTATAAATAGAGGTTAAGCATACTTCAGTTGGCATATACGCAATCATTAAAGAATGCTGTGTAGGGTATCAAAGCTACGTTTAAGCCAAAGTGATTGTTTTTTTGTTAATCTCTAATTCTTGTTTAATCATTCATGTTTTCGTTTTTATTTTTTTATCTTTTTTTTTTTTTGTATTTTTTGTTTAGTTATTCAAACAATTCAAAAATGCTGCAGGCGGCAAATACTTAGAAACAATAAAAAAAAAGTAACCAAACAACTTTCAAAGAGTTGCCAATGCGTTTATTAAGTTTTTTACGTAGTTGTTTTCACATTATTCTCACACTATTTCATAATAGGATTCTTGTTGTGGCATGCCAGTGTACAAACTGCATAAACCACAGAAGCCGCAGAATCTAATTCAGCCACGGTAGCCACTGCGTCAACTAAAATTGAAAGAAAAAACATGTTGCCGCGCAACGAGATTTCTGATTTCAATGGAGATAAATGAAATGTATAGAAAAAAGGTCAAAAAAGTAAAGCTCCAAAAGAAAAAAAAAACTTAAAAACCGCATTGTAAAATTAAAAAGCAAATCTAAAAAAAAATAAAAATAAAATAAAAAATCGACTTCAATATTTAAACAAGTTTGCTTGCAGGCAGCAGGTTTTGCTACTTGTGGGCAACAACAACTATAATGGGTTTACAACAACTGTGAAACAGCAAAATTTGCAAAAAGCAAAAATAACGGAAACATGGCGAAAAATTGTTTTACCGCCAAAATAACAACAACTACAACAAATTGCAATATTTTTTTCCGCTCTCGCTTTCTTTGCTAACATTTTGCGGCAGCCTTCAGAGTTTGTCTTCATTACATTTTCCTGAAAGTAAAATTGCACCGGTTTTGCGGTGATGTTGTTGCAATAGTTGTTGTTGTTGTTATTATTATTATTGCTTTTGTTTTAGCTATTGTTGCTGTTGGTGTTGCTGTTGCACAAAAGCCTTCGACTGCTTCATTGGTTTGACTTTGACTTTAATGCGTCTGCGTGCCGCATACAAAACTGTAAATTGGACCTGAGACCACGTCGATTGCGCGGTCAGCTGCTGAAAGCACTTTCACTTGTTGTCGGCAACATACAACACGGCAAACAACAACAACAACAACAACACAACAGCAACGACTTTGCGTTGCTTAAGTGCGCCACACTAACGCATCGAAGACTGCAAATACCTTTTTTTTTGTTTTTGTCGTTTGTGTTTATGCCACCTTTCTTGCTGGCTGTCTTTTCTTGCCGTTACTTTTCGCTATAAAAACACAATTCATAATAATAATGCAAAAACCGAAATGTTCATAAAAATTCAAAAAACGCGAATTTTCTTGTTTGAGAGCATACAAAAAAAAAAATGCAAAAAATCAAAAAGTAAAAGAAAGATACCTACTCAACCATAATACTTTCAAATAAAACTAAAACAAAAGACTTAGGCAACGAACTTGCTTGCCAAAGCGCACATGCAGCCAATTAGAACGTCAAAACAAGAAAATAATGAAAAGGAAAAAAAAACACACTTACCAATTGCATTGATTAGCATACAAAATATTTGATTGCAATGCACTTATGCAAGAAATTCGACAGGTCTACCGTCTACAGACGGACAAGCAAACAGACAGACCGCCTGCTTAGCAAATAGCATGCAAGACGTGCGCCCACACTTTGCCGCATCGGTGCGATGCGCAGCTTACAACAAAAGAAATATTGAAAAACAAAATTAATAACATTAAAGCAATCAGACAGCTAACGACTTCATTAAACGCCCCCAATAGCAGCAGCAGCAGCAGCAGCGGCAAAACACAAATAAAATAATACAAAGACTTAAGCATGCAAACTTCACGCATGCGCAACTTAATGCGTTCAAGCAGCGCACAAAACTTCGCAGTCTTATGTAGATGTGCCAAAGTTGTTTCAAATCATTCCATTTGTGAGTTTGTTTTGTTTTTTTATTTATTAAAATTTTTTTTTTATTTTTTATTTTTTTATTAGTAAATCACATTTGGGCAAAAACTGCAAGTCAAAGCGCTGTGAGGGGCTTAGTATGGTAAGTGCGCATGCGAGCAAGTCATTGAGCAGACGGTTATGCAATTAAACAGGCACTCAGTATTTACTATTGTATATGTATTATTATGATTATTAGATTTATGAAGCTAAGGTTTGTTAATAGTTTTGTTTCTCTTATCTTACTTTATCGGTTCTTATTGTTTATTCATTAACCAATTAAACAATGCCGCTGCCGCTGTCATTGTCTTGCATAAAGTTGCTTCGTGCTTTCATTCTTCTGACAAGATACTTTGTTCAAACTTTTACTCCTAAATCATAAATAAAAGAACAGTCGCAGTTGCTTAACATATTCAACAGCGAAAAATTTAAAAAGTTCTCGATTGATTCTATTTCTCTAATCTGCACAACGGCAAAATATGCACAATAAACTTCAGCTAAAGATGACCTCAACATTAACATTAACGGTACCGCAGAAGACGATTACTCTTCTGCTTCCTACTCTGAAAATGTTAAGCTAACAATAAATTAAGCGAAAAATTAATTTATTGAAAAATATATTAGACACAGAATGTTTCGAAGTTATATAGTAAATTAAAATCCGCATATTTTGAGATGGGACTACTCTCTTGCAAGTAGATGAACAACTTTGCAGAACGCAGCAAAAGTTATATTTTATAAATAGATATACACGCATATGCTAAGCAATACTTAGTCATTTTGTTCACGTAAGCAAGTGAAGCAGAAGAAGTGAGTTGAGAAGAAGTGAGTTTAGACAGTTTAAGAATAATTCTGCTCTGTTGGCCAAGCGAATAGACTGCAGTTAATTTTGCACGCTTGCGGCTCTGATTATCTTTTTTGAGAATGCAAAAGAAAAGACAGCAAAAACACAATACTGACAACGCACTCTGCATGCGAAGATGTGAAAATTCACAAAGGTACGAAGGCACAGCACGATTGACTGGGGGCAGACTGAGAGATGCAAAATTAAATTTGTTGTAATTGTTACAGTTGTTTTTTTTGTTTGTTGTCTGTTGTTTGCCGGTGCATATTGTCTTTGTTGTATGTTATTCGCTACAACTGTTGCAATAGCATTGTTGTTGTAATTGCCATCATTGTTGTTAATCTTCTTGTGGCTGTTGTTGTCATTGCTAATGCAGTAATTAAAGCGTTGCCATTCTGACGTTAACGTATGAACATATGCACAATGACGACGACTAACTGTGAAATGCGACACCATGCGACAGCAGCAATGCCGAAGTAGACTAAGCTCAGGTATGCATCGATTGTTGTTGCCATTGTCAGCGTCAGCGTCAGCGTCACCGTCACCACACGTCATTGTTATTTGCAAGCATGCCATTTTTTTATTTTGTTTTTCTTTTTTAATTTTCTTTTGTCAAATGAAAACAAAAAAAAAAAAAAATAAATAAATAAACAAAACAGTTGCATAACTTGATTCGCCTAATTATACGTATATGCTCCATTGTCGCAGGTTAGTAGAACAACAACGGTAAGGCGCGCATGCGCAAACGTTTCCACGGTAGACGAGTGTATATGTGCGTGTGTGTGTGTGTGTGGGTGTATGATTGCATTATTTTATACTATGCACAGTTGGCTACATAGCGAGTTAAGAGTGCGTGGCGATTATTTATGCGCAGCGGAAATGCGCTAAATGCATGGCACCAAACGTCCAAGTTCAGTTTTATGCAATAAACACCCACGTTGGACACACACACACACACACACACACACACACACGCATACAAACACGACATAAAATCGGATATTCATAAACTAACTGAAATAATTACCCGTTTTTTTTTCTTTTTGCTTAAGTCTTTTGTTTCCGCATATAAAAACAAAAAATGAATAGCAAATAATCAGACGTGGCATAAGATAATGAAATTATATGCACTACATTTTCATGGCCTTCATAAAATAAATAAACAAACGGGCGGCCAGACATAAAGACACAAAAATAACCAGACAGTAGGGCAGACCGTCAGCATGGCACGCTTCCTATATCCACTTGTAGATCGGCGTGCGTGGCATTTATTGCTATTATTATTTATTATTATTACAATTATTTTTTATTTTTTTCTTTTTTTGGTTTTGTTTCTTTTTGCGCTTACGAAAATAGTTTTTTATAATTTCTTAATCATGACAGTTGTAATTAAAAGATTGTTTGATTATGCTTTTGCTCATTATCTGTATGCAAAAAAAAAAAAAAACCAGGAGTGTTCGAATTTTCGTTTGAATTTGCGCATGTTTTTGCTATTAGAGAAGCTATGGGTTGCCTTGTCTCAATATGGGTTAGGCTTTGCGGTATCAAGTAGATGCCTACTGGCTTAAGGGCCGTCTCTTTGTGGGCAAAGCCGAATCTATTTGCACATGATGTTGTCGTTTCAGCTACTCAATCAGTTGCGAAAGCCCTTATGGCAAATCTGAATACTTTCCTAAATATGCAATACACCACATAATGTTAGGTCTATGACAAGTACGAAGACGAATTACTCGTACTGCAGAGCGTGGTGTTTAGCGCATTAAAACTCTTGCCTGTCATCATTACTCGGCAGTTGATCATCGGCTAAACTTTTGCCTTTTAAAAAAATTAATATTCGTTTAAGTTTATTTTGCGTATCATTCGCATTTGAGCTAACTGCGCATGTAAACACAAGTCATCCTGCTGTCCGCTTTGCAGGCTTATGGCTCTGCAAGTGCTTACATTTCTGTATTAATGTTGGCCAGCTGAAAATATGCGCAAGTCACTCCCACAGAGGACTTTCTGCTGCCAGTTGGTGAGTCGAAGCAGAACGTATGCACGATCTTTCCTTTCTATATTTCGCACCGATCGAACACATGTTCCGCTTAACGGAATTTTGAGCTGAAGCCTCTACATCCATTGGGATAACATAATCTTGCCGGAATACTCGTTAAATTTTTAATTTCTATATTCATGTCTTGCACGCAACATAAGTAAGGAAAGTTTCGCAAAAATTCTTAATCAAATTCGTTATATGGAGATCAGCACTGCATAAAAATAAAGAAAACTCTCCCAGAAAACCGTCTTCGCGAGAAAGAGAAGTTCTTTATCGAAAGGTTCTTTAAAGAAAACCTTGGCTATAATATAGATGTGGTGAATTGATTCGTGCAAGGGAACCTATTTACTATTTTTACTCTGGAAGTTCATCAAATTGTTACGACATTTCATTTAAAACCAACGAAAAAAAAAAAAAATAGTCTTGCTTCTTGTTGTGAAGAATTTGTTGACGGCTGTTCATTCTATAAATAGTGAACTGTACTATGTTAATATGTAATCAGTTGGCTTAGTTGAGGGTTTCAGCATACTTGAATAAAGCTGTACAAGCTACACACACACATACACGTAAGAATATTCATATTATGTAAGTATTTCACGAGTGCCTTGGGCGTGGGCCATAAGCACAGTACACAAATAAGGCCTATAGCAATTATGTGCGATGTAGCTAATAAAATATGATCGAGCGGCTGCGTCCGTACATAGAAGCGTGTACCGGAAGTCTTAAGCTTATTAGCTTAAATGCTACATCGCAAAAATCGCAGTACATTATTGACAGTCCTCGGTATGTTATTTGTCAAGTCGTATAATAAATGTACTTAAAGACTTTTTGTTTTTGTTTTTGGTGGTGTTCATGGTGGTGTGCCACACAATATGAATGCAGATAATTTTATAATAATTTTATGCAGGTATTTTAATGTATTTCGAAGTCTAGCCACAATTAATAGGCAATAACAATAATAACAACAGCAACAACAACACGAACAACTAGACACTAAACAAAGTTTAAATGTCAAAATATAAAAAATCACACGAAACTTGTCTGCAACATGGCCAGATCGCTTACAGTGCAAGTTGGCATGGCACGAATACAAACAAATAAATAAAACTTAACCAAAAAAAAAAAAAAAAAAATAAGAAAAAAAACAGGTAAATAGTTGCATCTGAGACAAACCCAAAATAGTAAAATAGAAAAACCGTACGACCGCACCAACGAAAAACACAACGAGCAACAACCACGGCAGCAGCAACAACAACAACAAAGAGCCATGAAAAACAAAGTTAAATATTTAAATAGCCTAACAGCAAGTGACACATTTCGTAGCAATTTTTTTTATTTATTTATTCATTTGTTTCGCTGTTGTTTAGTTGCGGGTTTGTCAAGCATTACAACAATTCTCATTGTTTTTCATGTTGTTGTTGTTGTTGTTGCTGCTTTTGCTATTGTTGCAGTTGTCGTTTCTTCAATTGTTGCTATTCCAACGTCGCATTTATGTCGCTTCGAATTTGATTTAGCTGCCTGCCGCCAATTGCGCGAAGGTCTGCCAGGCCAAATGTTGGCTTCGGTTTAAGTTTTAGGTTTTCTTTGTTAATGAGTTATTTTTGTTTTACGAAACTTGTCAAAATATTTGACTTATCTATTTAGTATGTAGTTGCTAATATTTACTATAGGTTATTTACCTAATATTTTTGTTATTTTACTTTACTTCTTTTTATGTTTGTTTTTTTTTTTTTCTTTTTTTTTTTAACTTTTCTTTTCCGTCTTTTTCTAATCTAAAATACCGAAGCCAATTAGTGTGCAATTTGTTATGATTTGCAATTGTAGACGCAAAGAAAAACATAAACGAAATCTCGCGCTAAAGAAATTTTATATCATTTTTTTTTCCTCTTTGGTATTTATTTGGCCGCATTTGTCATAAACGTTGTTAAAAAAAAAAAAAAAAAAGTAAATATTTTGGCCTTGTCCAATTAAACGATTAAACGTTGGCTCAAAATATATTTTGATTGTCAATAATTATGCTGCTCATTTTTGCTATTCAAGAGCTTTGAGATTTGCGCTTCAAGAATTTGAACAAATGAAAAATGTTAAGCTTCTGTTAAATATAATTTTTAATACTATTTGACTCGCATTTTGTTTTTAAGTGTATGTCTAATCCGTTTTGTGCATAAATAATATTCAATTCAGATGTACCACTTTCAGTTTTGTAAACAAAACAAGAGTAAAGCACAAAAAGATGCTTAACACATGCGGGTGCTACTATGCACCAAGCCAACTACACAAACCAACAAGACTGTGGCAGTCTGAGTTTGTTTAAAACTTTTCTCGTCTGGGTTGCATAATTGGCAATCTTGGCATTATTAAAGATTTGGCTCAACCGACCTAGCCTAATCTCACAACAGTAGCTATGAGCTTGTAGCCTAAATGACTTAACCGCAGCAACCTTGAGAGTGAACGTAGCGCTTAGCCTACCTCACGAATGTTGAGGCTTATACTATATGATAAATTAGTATGGCAAGTAATGTTCTCAGTCTGTCATTCCTTTCAGTTCTCGTTTTGCACAGTTTCGTATTACAAACACGGAACTATGGGAGAGGCACGACCAATTACTAGGCCAACTCGTGAGCAGCAGGCGGAAATGGAGTTGGTCACACCGCGAAAATTGCAGGCGAGGCATCTATAAGGCAGTCGCAGAATTGGGCTACCAACCAGAATATGTCGGCACCCTCCGCAGTGGCAAATGCATTAGAAATTGGACTTGTTACGGTTGCGACTTTGTGATTGTCGGTACGACGCTTACGATCCGGTCCTTTAGCTAAGCTATTTTCATGTGCTTGAGTACAAAGTTTGAAAAGTTGTTTATAATATCACTGCCTCTTATATTTAGCATTATGTGCTTCGTTGATCTTGCGATTTTTTATGATTACATATAACTGTATCTGTAGTCAGTAGTCTGTAGTTTATTGTATATGCATAATACATATTTCCAGTTAGAAAGCCTAAGCTCTAATTTTACGAAATTCGTAGATTATAAAATAGCAAGGTAACGGCTGACGCATAATTTTATATAACATACTCATATAAACCATGCCAAATTCAATTACGGTTTTTATTTTGATTTTGCTTTGCTCTTTTTTTTTTTATTGTTTTATGCAAAATAAAAAAACAAAATTAAAAGAAAAAAAGTAACATACTCAGATACGATGGCGGCAAAATAAGTGCATTGGCTTTGTTAATAATTCCGGCATGTAAGTGATTTATTCACATAGAAACGAATAACGTGAACGTACCTTGCACAAACTCATATGCTTATTTCTAAGCATTCTCAAAATATTTTAAAGTTTTATTGCACCACGCACAATCAGTGTATGGTATGTAGCTATTGTCTTTTGTAGCATATTTAAAGCGTTTATTGACGTCTGGCCAAAAGATACCGACTGCTCTTGCCACTAAGTGTTTAATTTTCAGAACCAGATCTAACACCACTTAGTAAGTCCTAATATATCGACTATGAGAACATCATATCAAAGCTTTATCTCCAATAATTTGACACCCTAACCATGTTAACTGATTGCAGCGATGCGACTAAGGGCTTTCGTCGTCTAAGTTGCTGGCCTAGTCTATAAGAATCTCATAATCACTATATTTAAGCCATTCTCTTTTATTAGAAAAAAAAATTATATGTTTACCAATTAACTTTCGCATTTCGACGTGATCAATTCAACTGATCAAAAACGTTTTTGTTAGATTTTAGAGATTTTTGTTCTTTTTTTTTTGAGAGTTTCCAATCATGGCTGACGCAATCGGAATTACGCAAAGTTTTGCAAGAATGCCACAATTTAAAAGACGAAAGGTCATCTAAAGGCAGCTTATTTCAGATTTATTTTTAGATGACTTTAAGCAGCACTGACGTCGATTGCGTTTGGTATGCAAAACTCAACTAAAAACACTAAAACATTTGCGGAAACAGAAACTGCGAAACGAGAGCAACAAAAGCATCAACACACGTCCCTAGCGAAACGGTGCAGTAAATCCGCTAAAATGCGTTTCCATGCCAGAGCTAATCGATGCCGTTTAACTTGTACAATTCTGCGCCGGCAACTTTCATGGACGCCTGCGACGGCACAATAAACAAATTGGCTGAACTACGCTGCAGCGAACCCATTTAAACGCCCATACAACTTGTATAACTGTAGCCAGGTTAAAAAAACCCCAAATAAAAAAAGAAAGAAAAAAATTGGAAAAACAAAAACACGATCCGACAGCGAAAAACGCTGATTAGCATTGTGAAAAAAAGCAACAAGTGCAACATCAGCAGTCATTGAGGCGTTGAGTGCAACACTAAATTGAACGCCTCCCTGTTCGCCCCAAGAGCGGCTACCCGCTTACACAATCGTACGTTCAATCGTTTGCCGTGCTATCGCACTTTGCCTTTGCCAGCCTGCTTTGGTTTTCAGTTTTAGTTGTTAGGCTTAAAGAGCGCTAAATTGGACATGTCATTAAGCAAGTGGACGATGTCAGCCCACGAGGCACGAATGCGAAACAGGCAAAGCGCAAACACAATCGTCAAGACAAACCACACAACAACAGCGGCAACAACAACAAACTCAACAAAAAAGAAAAAAAAACAACAGTAACAAAGTCGATCATTTAGACGAGGTTAATGAAACTCACTCAGGTTGGCGTAGCGCGCGGCCGCATTAGCCAGCAACGCAGTTAGAAAGTGCTTTTTCGGTTAAAGCCTACATGCGCGTTTAAGTAACAGCAAAAAGAAAATACATAGAAACAATGATAACAACAATAAAAACAACGTCAACGACAAACAACAACCACAACAACAACAATAACAACAACATTTCATAATAAGCGCAACACGCGCACAACAAGTCTTCAATGCGGCGGAGTTCAACGCATGCGCGTGCACATTTAGGCACGACCGATATGCGTGTGGAAGTAAATTATAATACTCGTATAATGCATAGCGGAGCAATGCATGTGCACTCATACATGCAAACGCTATATGCAGGCAGGCTGCTACATTTTACCAATTAATACAGTTTAAGTAAAGAAACAGCATATCATCAGCAAGAGCACAAACAAAATGCAACAAACCGCATAAGCCAGGCACCGTACCCAGTACAGTATTGTGCAAGACAACAAGTTCCATTGCGTACCAATGCCAAAGTTTACTGATAAAAAGCCAGATTCTAAAAGAAATAGGTTTTTATGATTAACTGAATATTGAAAAGAAATAGTAAGTCTACTATTTTTGCTTCATATTTTGCCCAGGGTTCCCTGAGACTAGAATGAATCTAGTTTTGTAGCTCAACATCATCAGATTTCTTAAGTTACTTGTATATGCGAAATGGATTTATTTATTTATACAGTTTGTAAACATTTATAATTTTAGCTATTATATATGCTACTACATACTTGCATACCATACATACAGACATGCATATAATATGATATAATACATATCACAGGGCGTTAAAAATAAGCTCTAGGTCAGATTTGGAGACTGTGCAGTCAATTAGCATTGAAAATCATTGAGCTAAAGTTTAATTCATGCCCAGTTTTGACATGCGCTTTGTTTTGATTGAGTGATAGACAAAAGCGAGAAACTGATCGGACAACATAAGAAAATTTCCGTTTACTTCTATATTTCTTTATTTATTTTTGGTTTTTTTTTTTTTTGTTTTTTTTTTTTTTTAGTTCATGCTGTTTTATATACAATATTTGTAGTATGCAGGTATGTAGTGTTTCGGATACAGCTTTAAGTTAGTTGATTGGGATTAAATTTTTCGTTAGTTTCGTATACATAATATATGGATATGTATGCATGAATGCTCACTTAGTTACAATGTTTGTTGACGCCATAATCTTATATGTTATGCATAATTTTACGCTTTGCATATGCAAAAGCGTAAAGAAGAGCATTAGACCTCATGTACTCAGTGGCTGATAACTTCATGCTATTATTGGCATTTACGAGGAATTTACTACACATACATATGTTAATTCGTGGTCTTCAAGGATTACGAAACGAATATTTTTGAAATGTGAACCACATATTATTATAATTGTCAATATTATTATATTTTTTATTAGAAGACCTCGGTAGCTGGGTCACTTGATAGCCGCGGCATATTAAAGCTGAAATCATAGAAGTTTACAGCTTCATACACATAGTTAATGGACTTGTTGATCTCCTGCACATGTATTTCTTAAATGATGAGCTGATTATTTTATTCTTAGAAATGACTGCACAGATGTAACATATTATGCATGCCCGTACATAGATTAAGATAGATTAAGACTATTTTGCACGACAGTGTGCATGGGCATAAAATGAGTATCAGCGAGTTCGTTGCTGCCTACTCGCACGCATTGCGGCTGCATTGCCTGTGAAAATTGTTGCAGTGCACGCGCAAAGGTGTTGTTGCTGGTGTTATTGTTGCTGCTGCTGTTATCGTTGTTGTTGCTGTTGTTGTTGTGGCTATTACCGCATCGACAACGTATATTGGAATTAATGAATTAATGTGCATTCATATTAAGTAATTTCAAATGTTAATTTTAACGTGTAAAACTTTTCTTTTCGACTCAATTAGCGCGAAAGAGCAAGAGCAGCTTCAAGACACTGCGCTTGATTGTATGCTGTTGTTTTTGTTGTTAACATTTAAAATACGTTTATTGCTGTTTCAGCTGTTGTTGTTATTGTTGTTGTTGCTAGTAATTAAACGATCAGCAACATGACCTTGTACACTTTACGTTTACTGCGGCGCACGGCACGGCACGGCAAAGATTGTTGTCCGACCAGAATCGCTTCAAGCCGCCGTTGGTTCGTTGCCTGTGCGTTTGTCTCAGTTCATTCATTTGTTCGACGTGTTACAAATGTGTTTCAAAGTTAATTGATTGATTGCTGGCATTGTTGCTTGATTGACTGCTGAACTTATATGCTTGAGCGTTTATTACATGAACGACGCTTGTAATAAACAGCCAAAGTTCGTTGTCTACTATTTTATTTATTTATTTTTTTTTTATTTTGCTTTTGCTATGGGGTTACTAAAAGAAATTTCACTTAGCCCATAAGCCTTTTAGTCAAATAACTCAAAAATAAATTGTCGCCAAAGGCCGCCGTAAAGTAGGCAATGTCTTGGCCACATCATGAAGATGCACAACAACGCCAAAAGCCATTAATGCCAACACTTGCGGCCTGGCCTAGGCGCTATTAGCGGTATTTAACAAAAAGCAGCAACAAAAGAAGAAAAGAAATTTAGTTTCACAATTTTGAAATAACTTTGGTTTTTTCTTTTGCATTTATATTGTGTTTTTGTTTTTTGCCTAACGGAATTTTTTAATCTTAAATTGGTGTTGCAATTTTCGGCGAACAAGCTAGAAAAAAAAAACCCAAAAATGATAATAAAAAAAAAAAACAAAAGCAAAATAACTACAACGAATTTAAACACGTTCAACTATTGAAATGTAATCAAAAATCACAACAAAAACAATAACAACAACGTGTATCTTAGCCAGCGTTTTAGCCAGTCGAAAAACAAGTATCAGCCAATTGGTCAGTTTTGAGTTCACTTTTTAACCGGTCCATGCAGCTAAATTATTATTATTGTTTTTTTTTTTCGGTATTTTGAGCTTTCGTTGTTTTTTGTTAAAATTAACTTAAATTGGAGCAAATTTAAATTTTTTTTTTTTTAAAGAGCAAAAAAATAAATAAAAAAATTATTTATAAGTACTTTCGTTTTGCTTTTTTTTTTGTTTTTTTTTGTTTAAATGGTTTGTCTTTGTTGGCCGTTAATACATAAATACCTTGTTTAACTTAAGTTGAGTGGCATCGTTATAAACGCATTGGTTATTTTATTTCTGTTTTTTTCTAGCTGCAATTTAAAATGCATCTCAGCTGGACAATGCAAAAAACATTTAAACACGCTTCTACTGCTCATATGTACCACATATGGATTAGGACATGTGCGTATAAACTTTTACTGATACATGCAAATCTTGATCGAGGCTGTATGCTATTTTGCCCAAAGCGGTTTTCCGGGCAGCATGTCAAATAAGAAGCGACAACACAGCTGATTATACTCGCTCAATGAAGGACACTGTTTAGCTTAGGCTTTATTGGCTGTGTTGGCAGTAGATCGCAGAGCTATTAGAAAATAATTTCAAGCGCCGTTGGCTTAGATAGCAAATACAACGCCTACACAGAGGAACCTAAGCACTTTTGTGCAATGGTAAGCTGGCTTGACAGCTAGGAGCGCTTCAACAGTGTGTTAGACAAGTTTTGTACAAAAGAAAATAAGATGACAGACAACAAAGTATTGAGGATGTTGCCGATAGACAGTAGAAACAGTGAGTGACATTTTAGCTTTATTCTAAACCTAAAAGTTGCTTCAACTTGGGTCTGCTGCAGCAAGACTAACAAATGATAAGTGTCTTACATAATTATTGAGATTTCTATTGTCATAAAAGAATTCGGAAACTCTCACATTAAACACTTGCAACGTGAACGTTGAAATAAAAACAAATCAAAATGACTGCGCAAATGAAAAACTGACATCAAAAGGTTTTCTGGCCACACACACGCTTTGTCTATTGCCACATGCACTGCAGCAACTCCCAGTGAACAAACAAAGGCAGCAGAAGCAGAAGCAGCAGCAACAACAAATAAAAGCAGGCACTCCTAACATCAATGTTAAAAATCATTACAAGTTTATTTATTTATTGTTGTTGTTTGTTTTCTTCTTCTTTGTTATCTTTTTAATTTAGCGTTTACACTTTGCAGCTTTCAACAGCGTTTTGATATGTTGGCCAGCGGCGAGTTTTGGAGGAGGCATCTTTCATAAACTTCGATTTATAATTTTTTTGTTTTTGGCTTGTGTTTTTTGGAATGTTTTTTTTTTTTTTTCAACGCTTACGCATAAAGGGATAATATTGCCAACAGAGCTTTTACAATTTAAAAATGCCTTGGCTTGTAAAACATTTTTGGCAGCATTGATGACAGTTTTATGGAAGTCATATAATTTGACAAATACTCTGCATTTGCTTGGCAAAAGGATAAGGAACCTACATATACTTGATTTGGCTTTGAGCAAAAGAAATAAAAAATACTAATATTATACTTTGTGTTAAAAAAAATAAGATGAAGCAAAGTACCATTGTCAATATTGTTCTACTATTAAAAAAAAGCATCAAATAAATAAATAAATATGCGTGCAGGTAATTAATAATAGGGTCATAGGTCAGAAATGCGCAAAGGCGTGTAGCAAGTTGTTGATGACTGGAGTTTTTTAGATAATAAAAATAAATTGATAAATTAGCCAACTTACACAAAAAACAATAATGTGCACGTTGTGGTTTTTCTATAATGCCGCAATTTTTTTCTTTTGGCTTATAGGCGTATGTTGTTGTTGTTATTGGTGTTGTTATTTATTGTTATTATTATTCACTTATGTGGTTGTTGTAGTTGTCGTTGTTATAATGCAGTTTTCCTTTTATTTTCTTTTAAATACAATTTTACAACAATTTTCACTTTCAATTTGATTTTTCTATTAGCAAGTTGAATGAATGCACCAACCTATGCATTAATGTGTGAACGAATTAATTAAAATTCAACGAATTGCATTTCACTTTGACGTACTGCGAGCAATGATAATCAAAAACGAAATAAATAAAAAAGAAACATTAATATATTTTATTTTACTTTGATTTATTCGAATTGTTTTAAACAGTCACTGCAGCACAGAACACAAAAAAAAAAAAAAACACACCTTAAGTACCGTTAAGCCAATTTCACATTATTGTATTGCTTTAAAACTTAACAATTTTTTTACGGCCAAAAGAAAAAAAAATTAAAAAAAGCCTCCAATGTTTAAGTTTAATATTATTATTATGTTTGTTGTTGTTTTGGCGCATTTACGTCGTTAATTGATATTTGATTTTTCTTTTAGCTTAAGCGCGCTGCGCTGTCGTTGCAAGCGTTTTTTTACTGTACGCGTTTGAGCGGCTACGTTGCTAGCGCTTGGAATGTTCGTCGTCGACTGAATTTGAAATCATTTCTTGTGCGACTACGTTTGTGTGTTGCCGACTAACTTGAATGCGGTTGCGACTACAGCGGCAGCGATTGTGGCGGCGACGAAGACGATGACGGAGACGGAGACGGACACGGCGACTGCGGCACTGATTGAGACGCCGCAACTGAAGACGTTGGCTGTGGATTGAGACTGCGACCGCTATCACGACTCTTCTATAGACGCAAAATGCTAGCACACATTATGCTTAAAAATAAGTAAAAAAGTTGATTCCATTAACAAAAAACTATTTTTCTCTGCATCGAAAAGAGACTCGAGTCACAGTTAATTCGCTTCATGCTAACTTCCTTGTGACTGATAATTGTTATTGCAGTCGTAGCTCAAACACTCAAATTTAAGTTAAGCTAAGTTTGCATTTAAAACGGAATACGAAAAAAGTTTTACTCAATTTTTAGTATAATGTGTGATCCCCTTAAATAAAAACGAAGACGGCTAAAATCGATGTTGACTGCTGCTTCGGCTGCTGCTTCGGTAACACTTATGATATTTCGTTTTGTTTGACTTCGACGCCGGCGTTAGCGTAAGCGTCAACGGCAGCGACGGCGTCGAAGTTTGCGCTGTCGTTGCCGTTGGCTTTACAACCTGTTCGCGCGAAACTTGGTAAAATAAGTGCCGACGACAACAACAACTATGACAACAAAAACAGCCGCAATGAGTTGGTATTTCATGCTGCGCGCGCAATTTAAGTTTTAAACGCTGCAGCGGCCCACAGCTTAATAGAAAAAAGAAAAAAAAAAAACCACCAAATAGAAAGAAAAACATTGATTTACCTGCACATGATGAATAGTCGCACAAACGCAGCAGCTGCAGCTGCAGCCACAGCCACAACGGCAACTATTGTCAATTTTCGATGTTCTCCACGTTGTACTTGTTGCTATTGCAGCCTTTGTGGCCGTTATTGTCAACAGATGCTGATGATTGCAGTTGCTGTTGTTGATTTTTTTGGAGTGCAATTTATATGCAGCTTTACCTAAATTTCTCAAGAACTTATTTGCACATCTGCTACGTTTAATTCTTCTTGATACAATAACATTACTCCGTCTGCATTTCCGACGCCAACGCGTAAAAAAACAATAAATTAAAATAAAAATTATAATTATAGTATTGACGAATTCATAAGCAATAATAGAAACCATTAAGAACATTTTCAGCGTGTGTGAAGTCAGACGCATTCATTTGCATTGCATTTTCGTTGCGTTGCGTTGCGTTACTGCACAATTCCGTGGGCAGTTTGTGATTGAAGTCTTTCGTTCGCGGCACGGTTGATTTCAATTTAATCGAAGTAACTGTTTTATTTGCATGCCACCTTGAGCTGTTTGCGTGTGCTTTACGAGTCAACGCCGCTGTTGCATGCATTTTAACGCCTTGTCGCAATGTTTTTCAACTTCAGTTTTACCGCCAAGCAAGGTACCAACTTGTCAATTGGCAGCATGAAGTACGACAATCGTCAATTGGCAAATAATCAAATAAATCTTGCGGTAAATCCAAAGCCAAAGTATAAATACACAAACGTGACTTAACTGCCAAGCACCAGAAGCGTGTCTTGTCTTGAGTTTAGATTTGATCAGCACCAAAATCAAATAAGTAAAGCGCAGTGCGAGGAATTCTTTTTATGCATATTTATCCATAATGCCCGTTATCGAACATATGCACATGCATTATATATAGTATATATAAGTAGATGGTCATTGTTAGGCACTGCAGCTGAACGTTGAAGCATTCACAGAAATATTTACCCCTCCCTACTATTTAAGGAACACCAATAATCGCTTGTAGCTCTTAGGCATAAAGCAGCAGCGCATAGCAGAGCTGTCACATGCATTGAAGTAACATTTTGACGAGTTCTCTATTTATAAGTAACATCGGAATTGAAAA
Organism: Stegana nigrithorax; assembly: GCA_037044495.1. Taxonomy (NCBI): domain Eukaryota; kingdom Metazoa; phylum Arthropoda; class Insecta; order Diptera; family Drosophilidae; genus Stegana; species Stegana nigrithorax. The sequence continues at coordinate 177,380 of JBAMBQ010003465.1, forward strand.
CTAATTTATTTGAAAAATTTCAATGTTTACCGACAGTAGCCGCACTGAGCTCAGCGCAATATGTGTCTGCATAAGTCAAGAAAGGAAATTTTTTTACGCTAATTTAAACATGGAACAAAAAAAATTAAGTGAACCACCAAACAAACTAAAGCAACAAACAACAAATACTGATAAGTTAAAGAAGTGAGCATGTTACTTAAACATTTAGTTGGGTTTATTTTTTCTGTTGTTTACAGCACGACGCGTTCATAACAAATAACAAAAAATTAAAAAAGTAAGCATTTCACTTGGCTTACATATGCGACGCCATGCAACAACAATGCTTTGCATTTGGCCAAAACAATAACAACAAACACTAGCAAGTAACTAAATAGAGCGTTCAACTTAATTTTGTAATGTGAAAGCATAAAAACGAAAAACGAAAGAAAATAAAAACCACGGGTAAATGCTTACAAGCAACTACGAAACGTAGTGAGTATGCAAAATAGTTTCCGAAGAACATTGCAAGCAAAATATAGAAGAAACAGCAAAACGGCTAAACAGCGAACAAAAATAAAACAACTAACCTGCCAAGCCATACTAAGCCGAGCCAAGCCAAGCCAAACCAAGCTAAATAGAGTCAATTAATGCGCCTGGTGCTTTCACAGTCAGGCGGTAGCGTGCAAATCAAAATGAGCGACAGACAAGCCGGCGAAAGCCGCGAGCCAAATGCCGATTGGCGTTTGCCGTTTATCGACTATTCACTGTCGCTGGCTGTTTGCTGTTTAGTGTTTGCGGTTTCGCGAGGGCTTGCCAGCAAAATATGCGCAAGCGACAAACTGAAAGACTGGCAGCCATAGCCAATGCAGACGCAAAGCCATTAGACAAGTGAAAAGAATTTGTAGAACCGCAAGCGGGTCAGCGTTCAAAGCTCTGCACGCTGCAGGAATGTTGCTCGCCAGACACTTGCAGCTTAGCCCAATGGCACAGACACGCCCAGCTTAAACAATTGCCAAATGAAAGTTCGTTGCATATGCGATGGCCAGACAGTAGCAAACAGGTAAGCAAAAGATTAAGAGACCGACACAGAGTAGGAGAGCCAGAGAAACACGTTGGAGGCAAATCGGCAAAAAAAATTACAAACTTGCCACGACAAAATGACTGCTGGCAGTCGCGGAGTAATGCGCATCCTTAATAATGTTGTGTGGTGAGTTTCGATGGCTTACGTAAGCAGCATATTACAACTGTTCGCAAGTTTGTATCTTAAGTCTTTTGTTTTTCATATCATCTTTTTTGTTTAATTTTTGTTTTGTTTATTATTTGCTAGAGTAACGACAGCAGCTATTGCAATATGTCAGTGTAATAAATTTTAAGTGGTCTTTCAGCTAAGCTCATCTCGCGCTTTGCGCATTTTTGGCTTTTTTAGTTTCGAAACCGAAAATGTTGCAAGTGTTGTAACTTGTAACAAAAATCATGACAATTGTTTTTGTTGTGATTTATTTTTTTTTTTTTTTTGTGTTATTTGTTTGTAAAACAACAATACATCAATAATAGTCATATTATTTTATATAAAATAGTACCGCATTTTTGTTATACAGAGTTGATAAATGTGAGATCTTACTCATACATTTTTTGAAATATAGTCTAGTTATAACAATCAAACTTTATATTGACAAATGGTGTGCCCCGCTTAACTTTAAATTGAAACATAGCCCAAGTCAGAAAAGCAGGTGTGTTTATCAATAATTTAAGTTTATTAATAATCACAAGAATTATTTTAACAAGTGTGTTAAAAACATAAAACTACCAAAAGTACAGTAAGATCTCGATTGTAAGATTCTTTATTCAAACTATAGCCTAAACAGTTTCGTCCAAATAAATGTTTGTAAAATGTGTTTGCCAAAATTACTTGTGTTTTCTTTTTCTCGAAATGTAAAATGTGTTTGCCAAAATTACTTGTGTTTTCTTTTTCTCTATTTAAATACTTTTAAAACTAAGTTTAATAAATAAATATTGTAGATCAACAATCTCGAAGTAATCAAAAGCTTTTAGAAGATGAATTTAAATTTTAGTAGAATTATTATTTTCACTTTCTTTTTAACATTAAAATTTTGGTTTGTTTTATAATATACCAATTTATTCTTTATTTTGACAACAGTCTTTATTTAAAAAAAAAAAAAATAAAATTATTAAAGAATTAAATAAACAAAAAATGCTGTTCTAAGAATAAATATTCATTAACAAAATAGTTAATATGCATGAAAATAGTTAAACATTTTTTTTTAGATGTATTCCACAGTTTTACCTACAAGCCAGCGCCATATAATGATATTTGTGTACTGCGTGAAATAAAAACGTGACTAACTTGCTGTGTGTGTCTAAAAGTGTTCAAACAATTGAAAAAAAAAAAGAAAATGCTAATGCTTAAATGCGTTCAAAGTTTAAAACAAAAGTACAATAAATAAAAAACGAAACACTGACCTTTAACAAGAACTTTTTGCTTTTTTGGCAAATATCATGACTAGCCTTGAGTTATTTACACTCAAAGAAAGCACATGGCTTTTTTAATGAGTTCGCAAACCAAACTTGAATACGACGGCGTATTGCTTAAAAAAGAGCTGTCACCTACTGACAAGTAAGGCAAGAAAAGGGCACACTCAAAGCAACAAATTACTTATGCTGTGCTGCCAGAGCTGTGTAAGATGAAGGGCAACACAAGCGCACAGTGCTACAATTGTTCTTAGAGGTGGCCAATTAATTACCATTACAAACGCTACACGCTGACACTGCCAGCAATAGCATGCATCAAAAACAAATAGAAAAGAAAAACAGTTACCCGCACTAACGATTTCTAATGCTGTCAAAAGATTAGCATACACAGTAAAAAGCTGCACGAAGGAAGACAAGCGAAAACGAGCTTCGAATAAATACCTTTATAAGCATACACGCACACATACATATACTTACGTGTAAAAGAACGCTGGCCGCTCCGAGAAATGTGGTAGCATAGACACACGCACTCGTATCGACTCAAATATACGTATATATATACTGTATGTATGTCGACTGTCAATATGTAAAAAGTAAATTTACATACCGGCAGACTGACAGGCACGCGGACATGAGGACGGACAGGCCGGGGTAAGGCGACAAAGCCACATCGATTCATAATAAATACATGTAATTGTGCCAATGATCTCGCGTTCAACTTCGCATTAGCCAAACGTGTCGCAGTCGTTTAAGGTGGCCAACGGCGAGCACGCGGAAGAAAAAGAGAAATAGCGTCTGCACGATGAGAGAATGGGAAAGAAGCAGCGCCAAAGAAAAGCTGCTAAAACTTACACTTTTTACTGGCTCTGCTGCTTTCACTCTTCATTGGATTCTTTCATAAATTTGTGATTTTTTTTCTTTGTATTTTTTTGTTTTTTTTTTTTTCATTTCTTGTACAAGTTTTGTCGCTGTGTCTCTTCACTTCTTTGCAGTCGTTGGAGTCGTCATCGTACGTCACTGTTACCATTGTCGTTGTCGTGTGTGCTTCTCGATGGCTTTGTGCACCTGTGTGCGAGCGTTTAGTGGTTCCAAGCGCGCGCACTCAACAACAATTTCGAAAATGAATATGTTAAACGTGCCACAACAACTACAGCAACAACAACAATAATAACAAGAACAACATCAAAAACAAAAGCAAAAGTGGAGATCGTTGGGTGACGCAGAGACACCAGCAGCACTTTTCTGCAGCAGCAGAAGAAACTGACCGCGCAGCGTTTATGGCTTACGTGTAAGCGTCGCCATCGGGTAGCAATAATTATGGTATGCCAAGCATGAAGCCAGCTTACCCTGTCGGCCTCCGTACGCTCGCCAGCTTGTCTGTCTGATCTCAACTGTCTGTAGCAGCAATAAAAAAAAAGTATACAATTTATTTGCTTGTTTTTTTTTTTAATTTATCATTTGTTGTAATCAGTACTATTGTTGTTACTGCTGTTGTTGTTGTTGGTATAATACTGTCTTGATTGACAAACCCACATATTTTACGCATGATTGGTGCTTATTAATTGCTTTGCGGTTTGCTCACTTTTCTTTTCTAAGCTAAACACAAAAGGCTTTTGAGCGCAATAGAAATTGCAACAGGATCTGTTATTGGAAATGGTCAATGTTTTTGTTTCCTTTTTTTGAGATTTTCAATTAATTGCAAGTACCAAAATAATTTTTTAAACTTTCTGCAAAAATATTTTAATTGCGTTTTTATTTTAGCGCTATAAGCAAAACAAAAACTAACAACTAGCGTCATACCGGTCTCTTGTCTCTTGACGCTTTCGTTTATTTTTTTTTTTTTTTTTGGTGTTATTGTGTTTTTGTTTATTTTTATTTTTTTTTTTTTTTCGTTGGTTTAACGTGCACATATTAGCCAAAAAACCGAAACTTAAAAAACGCTATTAATAAAAACACAAAATACAAAATGCGTTTATGTGAGTGTCGCTACTGTGGCAAAGAAGCCCAGAAGCCAGTCAGTGGCAATTAAATAGGTTTGCATTGGGCATATTTATATACTATATGGTATACTCGTGTGCACCCGCATCAAGACAAACAATTTCACCGAATAACTTGATTTGCCCACACAGAGCAAAGGTTAAGCTAATAATTATTGCGACGGAAAGTTATACAGAATGTATGTCTATTTTAAATGTCAAGCTAGATATAGTTTGGTTTAATTTTAACTTCGAGTTAATTTCTCAATTAATAGAGTATTCACAACGTTTGTGAAAACTGTTAGGCAGTATTGCATGCGCATTGGCAAGAGACGACTTGGCCAAAGATTTCCCTAGAGAAAACCAAAGGCAACTGATATGACGCCAAGTGGCTTTATGCTCTTACAAAACATATCGTTCTGGATTTACCTGAAACGCTGCCAGGGCCAATAAACCATTTAGTAAAGTGTAAAACGGAACAAAAGCAAAATGTGCTGTGTCAAATTCCATAGCGATTATAAAAATGACAATTCTTAAAATAAAACTGTGTAGCTCAAAACATGAAATTGAGACTCATACACCGCTCTCGCAAAAGTTCAAACAAAAATGAGTGGCTAGCTTTGCTAGGGATTTTGTGCTTGACTCATTAAAATAATATAAAAATAAATAAAAACAAAACCCACGATGTGCGATTTGATTTCTTTAAATCTGACAAAAGCAATATGCGAGGTGCGTTAAAAACGTTGTGAAAAATTCTCATTCCAACGAAACGCTCTTGAAATGCTGCGAAATTCATTTTTCCTAAAGACTATTGATTTTTTGAATGCCAGATAGTTTGACCACAATAACTTTGTGGGCACTTCAGTGTTCTATGTGTATACGTATTAAGATATTTCAATCGTCACCGGCATTGTAGACGGTTTTTCAAGAAAAAGATTTGGATTTGGTTTAAGGTATAAGGGAAGCAGCACAAAGAGCAGTGCATAATAGAATATGCGAAAATCCTAAAAAAAGAGGTAAAGTTCGAAAAAAATTAATTTAAATAAAAATGAAGAATCTCTTAGGAAATGCTAAACACTGCGCCAACAAAAGCAAATAATTCTCTTGTTTACATGTTACGATCCTTAGTTAGTCTTTTAGTGCAACGTTAAAAATCTCTAGTACGTGACTTGTCAGATGCGTGTGCTAATCTCGCACCCAAAAACCACGTGAAATTAATTGTGTGTTAAGATCAACTCAACTCTACAACACGATAATGACAAGTTGATAAAAAGAAAGTGAAGCTGCGCACAGATTTAGATATCTATTTTTTTGATTTCTTTCGTTTTTCTTTTCAATATTTTTGAACGTTTTGATGGCGGTGTTGTGGATTCATTTTTATATTGTACCACAACCAAAAGGAGAGAGTTCAACGAAACATGAAACCCAAAAGAAATGTTTTCTATTATGCAAATGTTGCCAGCAAAAGAGCACAAGAGAGCGTGAGTAAGTGCACATAGCCACATCGAAACTAAGTTGATACACTTCTTTATTACAGCAGCTGAAACTCTAATTTGACAAAAGCTGATTATCAAAGGATTCCAACAAATGTTATCTATCCATATTCGAATTCTTAGTCCGTAATAGCATATAAATATGTAACACTTAACTTATGTGAAATTAACTTGAATTACATACCAATATATTCCATTGATTGAATACGTTGTTTAATTATAAAATACTGAAAGTAAGTAAATTATATTTTAAATAAAATTATGTTAATCTTTTTTAATACAAAGTACAGACCGACTGCCAATTGGCAGTGTACGCTTTGACACATTTTCTCCCACGTTTGCCAAAACAAAAAGAACCATCTTTGCTGGGATCAGTGCCAAACAACTCCAATAGTATTAGAATGTCATGTGAACAGGAAAGTATTGCTAACAGCAGATTTATTACGCAGATAGATATTCCTCAAGATTTAAATGTTTTTTTTTATATAATTTTCGTTTTTGTGTTTTTTTTTTTATTTGCTAAATATGAATGTACGATTTTCAATATTCGCTAATATACACTACGTATGCGTAATGTCTATCTGGGCGTTGAGCGACTTACTGAACTTGTTTCTTCAGCTGTTTTAAAGTAATACGCAAATCAGAAATGGAAAGTTCAAACATTTATCAGGCAGAAGATTTGTGGCGAATTGTTTGACAATTAACAGAACAGCTACCCTAAGCACACTTACTATGTAGTGTACATACATACATATTATGTTGCCTATAGCATACTATACTCGTATACATACTAAAAAGCCTCTGCGTCAAGTCAATGGGAAACTCAGCTGAATGGTAAATTATTTTTTTTTTGTACGATTTTTACAACTCATCCATTCATAAACCAAGAAGAACCATTAATTAAGCAGATAGCTAATAAAGCTTTCAGCAAATAATTAAGAAAGATGCTGAACTAATGTCTTGCGCAACTTTCTTGAAGCTGTAGAAATATTCGCGCTCGCAACTTACAACCTACCATATAAGCGTTCTTTGTTGCTTAAGGTAAACGATGCCTATGGCATCCGGGATCTACAAACAAAATCTAAGAAACCTAAACAGAAAATATAAACCAATGCGTGAGCGTTAAGCGCAGCATAGGCAGATGGAGGAACAACGAAACCGCAGAGAGAAGCTTTTGCTAAGCAAAACTCTTAGATATGCGCATGTCAATCAATCACTTTGATTGCAATTTTAAAAGTTTTTTTTTAATTTTGTTTGTTTTGGGTTGTAAGTGATTTGTTATTGTTATTGTTTCTTTTGCGCGTTACCGCTACATGATTTGCATACGCAACAGAGAACAACACAAAAAGCAAAAACAAAAAGCAAAAGTTGCGCCTGCAATGCAACCAACGCTAGGCAAGTTCCAAAGTAAGTCAAGCCAAGCCAATACGAAACAAAAAAAAAACAAAAAACTGAACGAAAAAAGAGTTTATTGAGAATTCGCATATTTTCAATACACGCAGCCATTGTCGCTAGTGTTGTTGGTGTTTTTGTTTCTTTTTTTTTTTACAATTGAATTTGGATCGAGGTTAATGCAAAACCATAAAAGACGAATTGAAGGCGCAGCGCCCAAAAACCAAAAACTGGTGACAGCAAGTGAAACTGTTGCTGTCGTTTTGTTTTTTTTTTTTCTGGCATTTTCATTTCATTTACGTAGTCATTGTGGCTCTTTACGAATTTCGCTGGCATCCTCAAAGTACTGCCATGGCCCAACTTAAAAAACCGCTTAATGCTTGCGTCGACCGCCGTATTGACTGTGACGCCTGCATTCACTTTCACTGGCGACCCATTAATCGCAGCGCAACCTTTTTGAGGTCATCGCCACAACCACAATTATCAACAGCTCGATCATCATCAAATCGATCAACGTATGGTATGTTTCTAGTACATCAATATGTACATCATTATCGTCTTGCTTTTTGTCTTAGCTTTCGTCGTGCAACATTTGTTTATATAGTAAACTAATCGAACATACTTTTTTTGTTTTTTTTTGTGTTTACAATTTTAATATTTATACATATATATATATATGCATATACGATAGCTAGTTAAGAGTTTGTTTATGCATTTCCCTTATGATTGCAATGTAACTCAAACACTTCATCTAATTCAAAATTTGGTAAGCACTTTAATACTTTCACATTTGCAGTCAACGGCTCTTTTTTTTAATACGAATCGCAAATAATCATTGAAATTGCTATGTATACAGGTTATCGTCATTTTGGATATAGTCAACGTATAATTAGTACCATTAAATCGTATAAGGTATGCAAAGAGCATCGAAACTGTGCACACGTTGGTCGCATCGCTCGCTTCGTACACTTACAACAATTCCGTATATGATAGCGCACCATAAATGTTCTTCTTGGTTAATTTCCTATGCAAATAGTTTAACTCTGCAATGTTGATTATATAACTTAAGGCCCATTAAGTTGGCGCACTCGAAATTATACGCAATTTGAAGACCATATCACAATGCATTCGTCATGTCTTCCAACGCAATCGATTGAGTAATAGACAAATGGTTTAGCTTACTAAATTTTTGCGAAACAGTTTTTTCGTCATCATTGGTTGTGAAATAGACTTATTCATTAGTTTCTTAAAGTGGACTTTCATGCCATGAATATAGTAAAATGTTGAAATTCATGAAATTCTTTGTATTTTTTTTATTATTTTTTTTTTTTTATTTTTGTTAAATTTTCATTATAGATTTTTCTATTTAAATTGTAAAAATTTCGTTCTAGGATATTGGAGAAGAATTTTTAAACTTATGTTCTTAAAATATATAAACTACCATAGAAAATGCAAGAAAAAGTGCGCGAAGAGAAATAAAGCTGATAACTGTACCGAAGTTTAAAGCAAAACTTAAGATTCAACATTTTAGCAATGGTCCTGGAAATTTAGTTTTCACGTATATTTGACTCTGCAGTGCTCAGTTCAAGGGCACATATGCTAAACATAAAGAATTATAAGAAATCATGCGCTTAGTGAGTGAAACGAAACAATTTCATGGAAAAAAAAAATATATATATATATATGTGTACAGAATAAATACTTGTACAAGCCTTTGGCGTGTTATAAAATGTACCTTATATAGTGGAAAGTTAAGTATGAGATACCCAAATTTACACAGCTGCCGCATTCCTATATAAGATTTAAAATATTTCTAAATAAAACAAAATAAATATTGACACATGCATAACAAATTCTGGCGATTTTTTCTTAAAGATTGTGACGTCAAGTCATTGTCGTGCGTCTTAACGTGAAAAGAACTAGAAAAGAACGGTTTGTTTAAATGGACCATCTCATCGGATTATTGACTTAAAATTTGCATAAATATGAATTAGAATTCCGTTTGGAAATCAGAATCAGTTCGAAGCTTGAATTTGGCACTGGAAATCAAAAAAATGAACTCACTCGTAGTTTTCGCTTTGTTGGGCTTCATTGCCGTCGCATCTGCCAACCCATTGAACATATTCAATCGTGGTGATGTTGAAAACAACTGGGAATTTGGTTTCGAAGGAAAAACCATTCCCGGTCGTCCAATTAAATTTTCAGTCCAACGTGGTGGTCTCCCCAAGGAAGGCGAAGATAAAGGACCTCTAAATGCTATTTACAACAAACTTCGTGGTAAACCAGTTGAACCAGCTAAAGAAAAACCATCAGCTGAAGAGAAGCCAGTCGCTGAAGTACCAAATGTCGAACAACCAGCCGGTGAAGAGCCAGATACTGGTGCTATTCTGCGTCAACGCCATGAAGAACGTATATCTCGCCTTGTCGAAAAAGTTCGCAACCGTCTCTCTAACTAAACACCAGCCAAGAAATTTATTTAAAACTTAATTTTTATAAAATGTATCTTTCAATAATTTTTGTTTTTGTAATATTTCAAAAGAAGACTTCAAAATGCAATAAAATCAAATTTCCTTGAATACAAACAGTTTTTATTATTTTAACTTCGAAAACAAATTTTTGCAATGAAATCTTCAATCCAGGTCATGTAAATGGATCAATTGGGGATGCTAAGTAGACAAGCCGTCGAATAACAAGCCGTCCAAATGAAATTATATCGGAGCAGTACGTGAGATAGTTGGTGACAGTCCAGCAACATCGTGTGAACACAAGAATTGCAGCCTAATGACCATGCATTAATGAATTATTGACCAATAACAATTAAATGCTGATTTTTTGAGCAAAATGATCCTAAGCGATGAAGTTAATTTTCACCCTCTCATCGCTACATGATAACTGAGTTCATTTGCCTAAATTTGATGATATTGATATTAAAACATGTGGCTCCAAGAAGACGGCACAACATGCCATACATCCAGTGAAAAAATTAGACGTTTTCTGGTCGTGTACTCTCTCGTTCCGGTGATCAGAATTGGCCCCCTAGATCATATGATTTAACACCACAGCATATCTTTCTATTTAAAGTCACAGGCCTTTGACAATAATTCCACATGTATCCGAACAATGAATATTCTTGGAAAATTTCGGCAAAAGCGAGCGTATGTGCCAGCAAAGTCGTTGAGGTAATTTTTCAATAAAAAAAATATTATTGAAAAAATTTATTTGTTTTAATTCAAATCTTGAGTAAATTTTAGGATACCTTGGCTCAAAAAAATTTTTTTGACTTCTGAATTACTTGCTCTGATGTTACCAATTAATTCGCTGAAAAATAATTGCGGCTTCATTAGTATGTATATATTGTAAAAATTTAGACGTAGTTGTCCTATTCATTAACTTTCCAACTAAAATTGTCTTCAATTGTAAAGAAAACTTGTTTGTGATGCATTCACAGTAGTTCTTGGCATTGTTTGAGGTGACGCTTAAACGATTTTAATACGATCAAACTTTAAGAATGATTTGCAAACAGACACAAAGCAACGAATCACTTGCAGTCAAATCCTTTTGTTCAGCAGTTACTTACTGACTGAATTGGTCATCATGGCCGGTTTTTATCGTATATGTTTATAAGAACAGTATCATTAGCAGACATTGTATACTCATCACTCATGTCTTTACTAAAATAATTTATAAATTAACATAATGTACAAAAATGTTACTGTCGCTTTGTGCTTAATCATTAAGGAATTCATCAACTTTAACAAGTGTCAACAAAAACTTCATTGAAATATTATTACATAGCTAATATACTTTGTTATATATTAAATTATTTCTTTTTTTATTTTCATTGACACTTTTGACTTATTACCAAATAAACTATAAAAAAGAATAACTTTAGCAATATAACTGACAAATACAGGCTCTACTTCTTAAATGTCAGCGTAGATCGGGTTTGCTGTCAACGTTGAAAGGGCCAAAGATGCGACTTAGGATTTTTGACTTGAAAGTTCTCAGTATTGCCTTAACACATGCTCTGAGTATTTAAAATTGTACTCCATAAAAAAGCACAGGCATGATTAGAGACGAGTATTTTTTACCGGCCGACTAAGGCCGTAATAACTTAGCTAATAGATTAGCTAAAGTGATCCTTTGTCTTACCTTCAGGCTGACTTCATTGCTGTTGTCAATATTGGTTCTCAATTACTCAAAGTACTTTACAACCTCAAAATTTTAATTGTCCATAGGGACTGTGTCAATTGGTCGTGTCTGTTTGGTTGTGGACAGAAGATAGTTCGTCATTTTATCATTCATGGGGTCAGGGGCTTTTTTCGATTCTTTTTCAATCTCATCAGCACACGACGGAAAAGATTGGGCTTGACCTATTGACTTCGGTCAGAAGCTGTATACAAGTAAAATCCATGAAGAAATTGAAAAAGATGAACAATAAGCTATCACCTTGTCTGATGCCTCGTTTGGTACCGAATGATTTGAAGAGGTTTTTGCATACTAAGAAGGAGTTAAGAGAGTTTCTCAAAGTCATCATAAAAAGCCGGATCAGCTTTGAGGGTATATCAAACTCTTGCTTCACATTAGGTTTTTCCACGAATCGGCGAAATGTGAAGATTTTGTCTATGGTGGACTTACCAGGTCTGAATCCACACTGATAACAGAAAAGGCGATAGAAATCCGGGACAAATCGCAGCTTTATATTATTTGAATAGTGTTTTGAATTATATCAATAAGTTTAAACAGCTGTCGCTAAATATAATTTCATTTAAAAAAAGATTTAAACAAACGGTTTAGCAAATATTAACCTAACGGTAGATGAATTATTATTTTAATAAGTTACGTGATTCAATACATTTAATCAGTTGAGTTATCACACTATACGAAAACATATAAAAGAGATTGTGAGTTGAAGTTACAAATTAGAATCAGTTCGAAGCTTGAATTTGGCACTGGAAATCAAAAAAAATGAACTCACTCGTAGTTTTCGCTTTGTTGGGCTTCATTGCCGTCGCATCTGCCAACCCATTGAACATATTCAATCGTGGTGATGTGGAAAACCACTGGGAATTTGGTTTCGAAGGAAAAACCATTCCCGGTCGTCCAATTAAATTTTCAGTCGAACGTGGTGGTCTCCCCAAGGAAGGCGAAGATAAAGGACCTCTAAATGCTATTTACAACAAACTTCGTGGTAAACCAGTTGAACCAGCTAAAGAAAAACCATCAGCTGAAGAGAAGCCAGTCGCTGAAGTACCAAATGTCGAACAACCAGCCGGTGAAGAGCCAGATACTAGTGCTATTCTGCGTCAACGCCATGAAGAACGTATATCTCGCCTTGTCGAAAAAGTTCGCAACCGTCTTTCTAACTAAACAACAGCCAATGAACCTACTGTCACCATTTTATCATTCAATTATTGTACTAAAAAATTTCAACAGCAATAAAATCTTGCTTTATTAAATGAAAAAGTTGTTTTTCTTGAATTCAATTTTAGGAATTATTTATACAAAATCACAGAAAATTAACCATAAGTGAATCTACCGGAGGATCTTGCAGAGATTTTTTGATGTAACTTAAGTTTTATTCAATCTAGTGGATTAAATTATGTAAATAGGGATTTACCATATCTTACAAAAAGACATGGGCTACAGTCGGGAGTCCCCGATGATAGAATACCCTGTACACAATCCCAAGTTCAATAAAAATTTTTGTTTGCTTTAATATTTTGTAGTAATCATCTAACGATAACTCAAGAAACAAACAAGCTTTTCTTAGTAAAAGTCATTTTTCGCCCGATCGTTCCTATGGCAGCTATATGATATAGTTAACCGATATATGTACATCATATTGAGATATATGATTGGACACTACCTAGAACTGTTTAATCCGAAATTTGGTAATTATATCTTAATAAACAAGTCGAGCGCACCCGAATATAGAATACCCTTTACCCAATCCAAAATTCAATAATTTTTTTTTTTCTTTTTGGTTTAATATTTTGTATCGTTCCTATGGCAGCTATACGACATAGGTTAAATATCGATAAAACAAAATCAACGCGTTATGCCTATGGATTAGGAGAGAAATCGTGCCAAATTTGGTGGTTGCAGGTCTAACCCTTTCCGAGATCCGTGCGTTCATACAGACAGACAGACAGACAGACGGACATGGCTCGATCGACTCACCTTTCGATGCTGATCAAGAATTTATATACTTTGTGAGGTTTGCTATGCCTTTTTCTGCCTGTTACAAACATTTGCACAATTTTAATGTGCCCTTTAACATTTTTTTTGTGCCTTCTACCTTTTTATCTTTTTTACAGAAAAATACTAACAAAATCTTTTTTAATAGGCATTGCAGAAGCAGAAACTGATCTGCAGGAAATGTAAGCCATATCCGACTTCCTATGCCAGTGCGAACCAAATTCCTAGTTAATTTTATTATTTACAGCTCAACCATGATGACTTTCTCTAAGGTTTGGTACCAAAACGGACATCACCAGTTATATACATATGTATATTCTCGAATGCCCGTTTGGTTTAAACTGGTTGTTCTACGAGTATATTCCTTATTATTGGGGTACACTATATATTCAATTGATAACCGTTATAATGAATATAGTGAATACAAAAATACATAAGCAGTAGTAAGACACAAAAACCATTTCGAATTTTTAGCGCGAAATTTCGCTAATCTTCGGCATCTTTGTTCTTTGTTGCTCCTTCTTGAGAATATCAACAATTTGTTATTTTTCAATGTTGACTTTGACCTGCAAAAGGCTGTAAATAACAAATAGTAAATTGAAAAAGGTCGAACAATAATTTATATCAACCCAAGCTAATTTTTGTTTATAACATATTTATTTTGTAATTATTATTTTTTTTTTTTATTTAAGTTTTTTTTTCCCATTTTAATATTTAACCAATTCCAATTTTCGTTTCTTTTTAGGTCTGATTGTTGATGGTTATTGACGAGAAACAAGTTTGCTAAGTTTGCCAAGGAGACGAGCATGACGTTCAGCACTGCGTTGACGAAGAATATCGCCAGTTGATTTAGTTTGCTGAGCTCCAGAGTTGGCTGCTGGCTGCTCTGCTGCTGGCTGCTCTGCTGCTGGCTGCTCTGCTGCTGGTTGACCTGCAGCTGGCTCTTCAGCTGCTGGCTGGCCAAGAAGCTTTGAAAGGAGACACTTACTCTTTATTTTTTCATAAATAGCATTTAGAGGTCCTTTATCTTCTCCTTCCTTGGGGAGAGCACCACGTTGGACTGAAAATTTAATTGGACGGCCGGGAATGGTTTTTCCTTCGAAACCAAATTCCCAATTGTTTTCAACATCACCACGATTGAATATGTTCAATGGGTTGGCAGATGCGACGGCAATGAAGCCCAACAAAGCAACAACAACGAGTGAGTTCATTTTTTAAATTTCCAGTGGCTAGTCAAGGTGCGAACTGATTCTAATTTTTAACTAGAGCTCACAAGCTCTTTTATATGATTTTTCATTGAAGGTCATTCATTTCGTTCTGCAGTCGTAAGATTTGATGTCATAGAATCTTAGAATTTCCGAAATACAAATTTATATTTGAAGAGTTCTTTCTTTGACGATTTTAAATTAAATGATCTTTAGTGGCAGCTGTCAAAACTTAATGTTCAAAATGAAGAAACAATTGCAAAAGAAAAGAAGCTAATACAAATCCAAAATTCTACAATAGATGAACACAAACTTACCACATATAATTATCTTGAGGTTTTGTTTTTTTCCACTTAATCATATATTTACGTATTAGTGACGTGATTAACACAGCCCGTCATATGTGAGTCTCTTATATGAGGAGTGACTAAAGCCCAACCCTTGTGGGTGTGTGTATTTTAAAATCAAATAATGCAGCTAAAACGCACAATTCCTAATAAACGACAATATTCTAATATAATTTAAAACTGCAACATTGACATTTTTGGAGATTGTAATGTAACCTCAGTTATCTGAATTGCATTTTAATATTTTTATATAGAATTCAACCTGAAGATTAAATTAAAATGCAACAGAACGGTATGTGTTCTCATCGATTAATAGACTAACCGCCGAGAATGTCTTAATATCTCATATTCACCGTAAGAAAAAAAAGCAGAAGCTATAAAAACACTACACATTAAAACTATAAAACTCTATAATTTTCCGGAGAAAACGCCAGGCTTTGTTCAGCACCAGTTTGTAAGCTACCCGTCACTTATATATTAAAACAAATATTGGAAATTCGCTGAAAATAGAAAAAGCCTCATATTATCTTGCAACGTTAAGCTTATAATTTATACAAATGCAAAATAAAATAAATTATGGATTCAGTCACATCCCTTACAGAATGTAATATATTCAAATCAACTAATGTTCATTATTTTCATATTTTCGCACTATTTACAATTATAGTATGACTTAAATTAGCAATGCTACAATAGTGTTTAATCAGTGCCGCGTTCACGTCTTATATAATACGACACAATGTATGGCTTACCAGCCAAAAACTGCAAATTGATGAAGATATCAGACTTCATGCAGTTTTCTCTATTAAGGACTATGGTAGACGTAAGACATTATTTTATCCTGTATTTGTTGCGAAATTTGGTTTCGAAACAAAAACCATTCCCGGTCGTCTAATTAAACTTTTAGTCTAACGAGGTGCTCTCCCCAAGGAAGGCGAAGATAAAGGACCTCTAAATGCTATTTACAACAAACTTCGTGGTAAACCAGTTGAACCAGCTAAAGAAAAACCATCAGCTGAAGAGAAGCAGCCGATGGTCGAACAGCAAGAATCCGATGTGCCAGCTGCTGAAGTACCAAATGTCGAACAACCAGCCGGTGAAGAGCCAGATACTGGTGCTATTCTGCGTCAACGCCATGAAAAACGTATATCTCGCCTTGTCGAAAAAGTTCGCAGCCGTCTCTCTAACTAAACACCAGCCGAGAAATTTATTTAAAACATAATTTTTAAAAATGTACCTTTCAATAATTTTTGTTTTTGTAGTATTTCGAAAGAAGACTTGAAAATGCGATAAAATCATATTTTCTTGAATACAGTTTTCATTATTTTTACTCCAAAAACCAATTCTTACAATGAAATCTTCAATCCAGATCATATAAATGGTATCCCATAATTGGCTACCAAAACAAAATTAACACGTTTTCATTATTGAACAATATTTCAGAAAAATAATCATTTGGATGCTACAATTTGCAAATTTCGACAAAAGCGGACACATGTGCTGGCAAAGTCATGGAGATCATTTGCTTGATGTGATATTCCATACATAATTTTATCTTATGTACTTTCTGTTACAGTAAAACAAAATATAATTGAAAAAATAACTGTGTCTTCTATTTGATTAAAATTTTACATTTTAGGTACCTTTATTTGCTTTTTATCCAGCGCAAAAGTAAAAAAAAAAGTTTTTTTTTTAAAGTCTGTAACACTTTCTCTGATGTTACCAATTAACTCGCTAAAAAATAATTGCGTCTGCGGTAGTGTGTATACTCGTACATAGGGTTACTCGCAGCTATCCTATTCCTTAAGTTTCCAACTAAGACTGGCTTCAATTGCAAAGGAAAATCATTTGTGGAAAACTCCCAATAGATTTTGACATCGTTTTAGTTGGCCGAGCTTATAGATTTTAAGATGCTTAAAGAATCAAATGCAAAAGGACATAAGGCAATAATAAATCACGAGTCATTTGAAGTCAAAACTTGTTTCAGAGTTAGTGACTTTTAGCTACATAAGCTACATTATAATTCCCGTTATTTTATTCCGGAAATCACGAAGATAAAAAAATTTTTTTAAACCAATACATATTTCATTCCAAGGTTTAACTGTGTACATATTACATATATTATACGTACAGTCGAATCTTCCTAACTCGAGTCACCATTTAACGCAAAATAAAAACTTCAATCGCGCTTGAAACTCGAGCAGATTTTTCTAGGGTCGCCTGTTGTTTAACAATGGAACCAATTTTTATTTTAAAATCAGTTTAAAAATTTATATACAATTTGACACTTCACTTTTTTAAATTTAAACGATCTAGTAGACTTACTTCATGATGTAATGATGATACAACACTAATCATAAATATTTTGTCATTATGTTCAACACTAATACTGTGTTAATACCATTTTACAACATTAGGTTAGAGCTAAAAATGCTTAAAATAAAACCCAATTTTTATATATTAAATCAAATATTACAAAAAAAAAATAAAACTAATGGCATCTACAAAAGTAAAATTCCTTTCATTAAGTTTTTGTTTCATTAAATTTGATAATTTATTTCTAAAAGGTAGCGAACATTTGTATAGAGATAAACTATGCCGTTCAATACCAAGATTATTTGAAAAAAATTTTAATTCTTCTTACACATATTTTTGTGTCGTAATTTTACTGTTGCCCATGACATATGTGCCAAATTTCAGTTATTTGCGTCACATTGTTACGGAAATATTTAAATAGTCTATGATACTTCTCTCTTATCCAACAAAAAACTAAACAATTTCATCAAAATCACTTAAATTACTTTTGAGCTCACAAGCAAACCAATAACTATAAAAATATATTTGTTGAATTTGCTTTTTATTGTATTATAACATCGAAAACCATGTTGCCGCTATATATTTTATGATTTGTTTAGAAATATTTTACCAAATAGCATTATAGTAGCAACCTTCCAACACCAGTTTTTTTTTATATATAATATCCACCGCACCGTCAACTTTTGCAATATCTTATTTTTGCCTATTGTCCTTTACAAAGTTACCAAATCTCATCCATCTGGGTCAAATAATCATCGGCATAACTAGTTTAGTTTTTTGCTTATATTGGAGAATCCATAATAAATTTCATTGAAACATTTACAACATATTCTAAATTCAGATTTAAATGAAGAACACGAATGAAAACTTATGATGCATATTCAATATTTTTTCGCTATATGCACACACATGATTACAATTTTAAGAAGCAGCGATTGATATCCGCGACAAACCGCAGCTTTATATTGTTTGAATACTGTTTTGAATTATATCAATAACTTTGAACAGTTGTCGCGAAAGATGATTTAATTTAAAATATTTAAAAAAAAAGTTTGGCAAATATTAACTTAATGGTAGATGAATTATTATTTTAGTTAGTGACGTCAAACCCTAGTCATGACACGTAAGAGAGCTAAACATACAAAAGGCTTTGTACTTCAATGCAAAATATCTATTGAGTTATTAGCCTACACAAAATCATATAAAAGAGATTGTGAGTTGAAGTTACAAATTAGAATCAGTTCGAAGCTTGAATTTGGCACTGGAAATCAAAAAAATGAACTCACTCGTAGTTTTCGCTTTGTTGGGCTTCATTGCCGTCGCATCTGCCAACCCAGCTTTTTTCAATCGTGGTGATGTTGAAAACAACTGGGAATTTGGTTTCGAAACAAAAACCATTCCCGGTCGTCCAATTAAACTTTCAGTCGAACGTGGTGGTCTCCCCAAGGAAGGCGAAGATAAAGGACCTCTAAATGCTATTTACAACAAACTTCGTGGTAAACCAGTTGAACCAGCTAAAGAAAAACCATCAGCTGAAGAGAAGCCAGTCGATCAGCCAGAATCCGATGTGCCAGCTGCTGAAGTACCAAATGTCGAACAACCAGCCGGTGAAGAGCCAGATACTGGTGCTATTCTGCGTCAACGCCATGAAGAACGTATATCTCGCCTTGTCGAAAAAGTTCGCAACCGTCTTTCTAACTAAACAACAGTCAATGAACCTACTGTCACCATTTTATCATTCAATTATTATACTAAAAAATTTCAACAGCAATAAAATCTTGCTTTATTAAATGAAAAAGTTGTTTTTCTTGAATTCAATTTTAGGAATTATTTATACAAAATCACAGAAAATTAACCATAAGTGAATCTACCGCAGGATCTTGCAGAGATTTTTTGATGTAACTTAAGTTTTATTCAATCTAGTGGATTAAATTATGTAAATAGGGATTTACCATATCTTACAAAAAGATATGGGCTACAGTCGGGAGTCCCCGATGATAGAATACCCTGTACACAATCCCAAGTTCAATAAAAAATTTTGTTTGCTTTAATATTTTGTAGTAATCATCTAACGATAACTCAAGAAACAAACAAGCTTTTCTTAGTAAAAGTCATTTTTCGCCCGATCGTTCTTGTGGCAGGTATATGTTATAGTAAACCCGCATTTATCATATTCAGGTATATGATTGCATATTACCTAAAATTATTATATCCAATTTAGTAACGATATTTTAATTAACAAAAAAGTTTTTCGTCGATTGTTCCTATGGCAGCTATATGATATAGTTAACCGATATATGTACATCATATTGAGATATATGATTGGACACTACCTAGAACTGTTTAATCCGAAATTTGGTAATTATATCTTAATAAACAAGTCGAGCGCACCCGACTATAGAATACCCTTTACCCAATCCAAAATTCAATAATTTTTTTTTTCTTTTTGGTTTAATATTTTGTATTATAGTTTTATTAATTACGTAACTGAAGAAACAACATATTTTTTCTTAGTAAGTGTTTTTTCGGCCGATCGTTCCTATGGCAGCTATACGACATAGGTTAAATATCGATATAACAAAATCAACGCGTTATGCCTATGGATTAGGAGAGAAATCGTGCCAAATTTGGTGGTTGCAGGTCTAACCCTTTCCGAGATCCGTGCGTTCATACAGACAGACAGACAGACAGACGGACATGGCTCGATCGACTCACCTTTCGATGCTGATCAAGAATTTATATACTTTGTGAGGTTTGCTATGCCTTTTTCTGCCTGTTACAAACATTTGCACAATTTTAATGTGCCCTTTAACATTTTTTTTGTGCCTTCTACCTTTTTATCTTTTTTACAGAAAAATACTAACAAAATCTTTTTTAATAGGCATTGCAGAAGCAGAAACTGATCTGCAGGAAATGTAAGCCATATCCGACTTCCTATGCCAGTGCGAACCAAATTCCTAGTTAATTTTATTATTTACAGCTCAACCATGATGACTTTCTCTAAGGTTTGGTACCAAAACGGACATCACCAGTTATATACATATGTATATTCTCGAATGCCCGTTTGGTTTAAACTGGTTGTTCTACGAGTATATTCCTTATTATTGGGGTACACTATATATTCAATTGATAACCGTTATAATGAATATAGTGAATACAAAAATACATAAGCAGTAGTAAGACACAAAAACCATTTCGAATTTTTAGCGCGAAATTTCGCTAATCTTCGGCATCTTTGTTCTTTGTTGCTCCTTCTTGAGAATATCAACAATTTGTTATTTTTCAATGTTGACTTTGACCTGCAAAAGGCTGTAAATAACAAATAGTAAATTGAAAAAGGTCGAACAATAATTTATATCAACCCAAGCTAATTTTTGTTTATATCATATTTATTTTGTAATTATTATTTTTTTTTTGTTTATTTATTTTTTCGTTCCTTTTTAGGTCTGATTGTTGATGGTTATTGACGAGAAACAAGTTTGCTAAGTTTGCCAAGGAGACGAGCATGACGTTCAGCACTGCGTTGACGAAGAATATCGCCAGTTGATTTAGTTTGCTGAGCTCCAGAGTTGGCTGCTGGCTGCTCTGCTGCTGGCTGCTCTGCTGCTGGCTGCTCTGCTGCTGGCTGACCTGCAGCTGGCTCTTCAGCTGCTGGCTGGCCAAGAAGCTTTGAAAGGAGACAGTTACTCTTTATGTTATTATAAATAGCATTTAGAGGTCCTTTATCTTCGCCTTCCTTGGGGAGACCACCACGTTGGACTGAAAGTTTAATTGGACGACCGGGAATGGTTTTTGTTTCGAAACCAAATTCCCAGTTGTTTTCAACATCACCACGATTGAAAAAAGCTGGGTTGGCAGATGCGACGGCAATGAAGCCCAACAAAGCAACAACTACGAGTGAGTTCATTTTTTTAACTTCCAGTGGCTAGTCAAGGTGCGAACTGATTCTAATTTTTAACTAGAGCTCGCAAGCTCTTTTATATGATTTCTCATTGAAGGTTCGTCTTCATTTCGTTCTGCAGTCGTAAGATTTGACGTCATAGAATCTTAGAATTTCCGAAATACAAATTTATATTTGAAGAGTTCTTTCTTTGACGATTTTAAATTAAATGATCTTTAGTGGCAGCTGTCAAAACTTAATGTTCAAAATGAAGAAACAATTGCAAAAGAAAAGAAGCTAATACAAATCCAAAATTCTACAATAGATGAACACAAACTTACCACATATAATTATCTTGAGGTTTTGTTTTTTTCCACTTAATCATATATTTACGTATTAGTGACGTGATTAACACAGCCCGTCATATGTGAGTCTCTTATATGAGGAGTGACTAAAGCCCAACCCTTGTGGGTGTGTGTATTTTAAAATCAAATAATGCAGCTAAAACGCACAATTCCTAATAAACGACAATATTCTAATATAATTTAAAACTGCAACATTGACATTTTTGGAGATTGTAATGTAACCTCAGTTATCTGAATTGCATTTTAATATTTTTATATAGAATTCAACCTGAAGATTAAATTAAAATGCAACAGAACGGTATGTGTTCTCATCGATTAATAGACTAACCGCCGAGAATGTCTTAATATCTCATATTCACCGTAAGAAAAAAAAGCAGAAGCTATAAAAACACTACACATTAAAACTATAAAACTCTATAATTTTCCGGAGAAAACGCCAGGCTTTGTTCAGCACCAGTTTGTAAGCTACCCGTCACTTATATATTAAAACAAATATTGGAAATTCGCTGAAAATAGAAAAAGCCTCATATTATCTTGCAACGTTAAGCTTATAATTTATACGAAAGCAAAATTAAATAAATTATGGATTCGGTCACATCCCTTACAGAATGTAATATATTCAAATCAACTAATGTTCATTATTTTCATATTTTCGCACTATTTACAATTATAGTATGACTTAAATTAGCAATGCTACAATAGTGTTTAATCAGTGCCGCGTTCACGTCTTATATAATACGACACAATGTATGGCTTACCAGCCAAAAACTGCAAATTGATGAAGATATCAGACTTCATGCAGTTTTCTCTATTAAGGACTATGGTAGACGTAAGACATTATTTTATCCTGTATTTGTTGCGAAATTTGGTTTCGAAACAAAAACCATTCCCGGTCGTCTAATTAAACTTTTAGTCTAACGAGGTGCTCTCCCCAAGGAAGGCGAAGATAAAGGACCTCTAAATGCTATTTACAACAAACTTCGTGGTAAACCAGTTGAACCAGCTAAAGAAAAACCATCAGCTGAAGAGAAGCAGCCGATGGTCGAACAGCAAGAATCCGATGTGCCAGCTGCTGAAGTACCAAATGTCGAACAACCAGCCGGTGAAGAGCCAGATACTGGTGCTATTCTGCGTCAACGCCATGAAAAACGTATATCTCGCCTTGTCGAAAAAGTTCGCAGCCGTCTCTCTAACTAAACACCAGCCGAGAAATTTATTTAAAACATAATTTTTAAAAATGTACCTTTCAATAATTTTTGTTTTTGTAGTATTTCGAAAGAAGACTTGAAAATGCGATAAAATCATATTTTCTTGAATACAGTTTTCATTATTTTTACTCCAAAAACCAATTCTTACAATGAAATCTTCAATCCAGATCATATAAATGGTATCCCATAATTGGCTACCAAAACAAAATTAACACGTTTTCATTATTGAACAATATTTCAGAAAAATAATCATTTGGATGCTACAATTTGCAAATTTCGACAAAAGCGGACACATGTGCTGGCAAAGTCATGGAGATCATTTGCTTGATGTGATATTCCATACATAATTTTATCTTATGTACTTTCTGTTACAGTAAAACAAAATATAATTGAAAAAATAACTGTGTCTTCTATTTGATTAAAATTTTACATTTTAGGTACCTTTATTTGCTTTTTATCCAGCGCAAAAGTAAAAAAAAAAGTTTTTTTTTTAAAGTCTGTAACACTTTCTCTGATGTTACCAATTAACTCGCTAAAAAATAATTGCGTCTGCGGTAGTGTGTATACTCGTACATAGGGTTACTCGCAGCTATCCTATTCCTTAAGTTTCCAACTAAGACTGGCTTCAATTGCAAAGGAAAATCATTTGTGGAAAACTCCCAATAGATTTTGACATCGTTTTAGTTGGCCGAGCTTATAGATTTTAAGATGCTTAAAGAATCAAATGCAAAAGGACATAAGGCAATAATAAATCACGAGTCATTTGAAGTCAAAACTTGTTTCAGAGTTAGTGACTTTTAGCTACATAAGCTACATTATAATTCCCGTTATTTTATTCCGGAAATCACGAAGATAAAAAAATTTTTTTAAACCAATACATATTTCATTCCAAGGTTTAACTGTGTACATATTACATATATTATACGTACAGTCGAATCTTCCTAACTCGAGTCACCATTTAACGCAAAATAAAAACTTCAATCGCGCTTGAAACTCGAGCAGATTTTTCTAGGGTCGCCTGTTGTTTAACAATGGAACCAATTTTTATTTTAAAATCAGTTTAAAAATTTATATACAATTTGACACTTCACTTTTTTAAATTTAAACGATCTAGTAGACTTACTTCATGATGTAATGATGATACAACACTAATCATAAATATTTTGTCATTATGTTCAACACTAATACTGTGTTAATACCATTTTACAACATTAGGTTAGAGCTAAAAATGCTTAAAATAAAACCCAATTTTTATATATTAAATCAAATATTACAAAAAAAAAATAAAACTAATGGCATCTACAAAAGTAAAATTCCTTTCATTAAGTTTTTGTTTCATTAAATTTGATAATTTATTTCTAAAAGGTAGCGAACATTTGTATAGAGATAAACTATGCCGTTCAATACCAAGATTATTTGAAAAAAATTTTAATTCTTCTTACACATATTTTTGTGTCGTAATTTTACTGTTGCCCATGACATATGTGCCAAATTTCAGTTATTTGCGTCACATTGTTACGG
This sequence comes from Stegana nigrithorax, assembly GCA_037044495.1. NCBI lineage: Eukaryota > Metazoa > Arthropoda > Insecta > Diptera > Drosophilidae > Stegana > Stegana nigrithorax. The sequence goes on from JBAMBQ010003465.1 coordinate 201,753, forward strand.
AAATATTTAAATAGTCTATGATACTTCTCTCTTATCCAACAAAAAACTAAACAATTTCATCAAAATCACTTAAATTACTTTTGAGCTCACAAGCAAACCAATAACTATAAAAATATATTTGTTGAATTTGCTTTTTATTGTATTATAACATCGAAAACCATGTTGCCGCTATATATTTTATGATTTGTTTAGAAATATTTTACCAAATAGCATTATAGTAGCAACCTTCCAACACCAGTTTTTTTTTATATATAATATCCACCGCACCGTCAACTTTTGCAATATCTTATTTTTGCCTATTGTCCTTTACAAAGTTACCAAATCTCATCCATCTGGGTCAAATAATCATCGGCATAACTAGTTTAGTTTTTTGCTTATATTGGAGAATCCATAATAAATTTCATTGAAACATTTACAACATATTCTAAATTCAGATTTAAATGAAGAACACGAATGAAAACTTATGATGCATATTCAATATTTTTTCGCTATATGCACACACATGATTACAATTTTAAGAAGCAGCGATTGATATCCGCGACAAACCGCAGCTTTATATTGTTTGAATAC
>JBAMBQ010003468.1:0-40213 GCA_037044495.1 Stegana nigrithorax
TACAGACGCTTGTACGTTATATATTTGGCATAACTTTTGCCTGATTTACATTTTGCCCAATGCGCTATCCTCGGGCAATGCCGCATTAATTTAGGCACTTTCTTGCCAAACTCAATTAACTGCATTTAACAGCATATTAAAGTTGTTAATTGATGCCTCTTATTTTCATGTTTTTTCTTCTTGATTTTTTTTTTTTTTGGTATTTTCTTTTAATGTAATTTCTTTTATTGACTTTTACGTCACAATAGTTCAATGGTATCGGTTGCTTGCTAGTGTTGTCGATATGCTTTGCACAGCTGGTTGCCAAGGCAATCGACGACAATGCGAACCCTGACCGTTGCATGACCTCTACTTGAACCCTACACTACATGACGCAGTTAACCGCAAAATGTTTCCTTTTGTGTTGTCAAACACGACTCTGGCTTGGGTGATAAAAGGATAATTTATACTCGCAGTGCGCGCGCTAATGCATTTTCCTTACACACACTTCTGTCTTAACTGTTTGCCATTGGAAGCGCAGCCATGTTTAGAAAAGAGCTTTAAAGAATCGTGCTATGTACTAAGCAATAATCGTTTGGGCAGTCATCGCCCGGGCAGACATGGTCATGGCAAAAAGAAATTCTCAACGCAAGTGCTGTACAGGACACTCATAAATAACTTATAGGATAAATTTCTTAGCCACTCAACATTTAAAGCATGCTCTGAACTACTAATACTTACATGTGTTTCTTTAAATGCATATCCATATCTGAGCTACTGCATATGGGTGTGTGGCCGGAAATAAAAAGGACCACGGACTTTATGCTTCAGAGTTTAGCATAAGAATACTAAGCCGTGACATGAAGCCAAAATGAAGGCATTCCTGAAGCAAAACACAATTTTCGCCACATAAAACCCATAAAGAAGTAACTGAACCATAGCCACGTAAGTTCCTTTCCAATTTTAACAAATACGAATACATGCTGTACAATCGTTTAGATATAAAAAAAGAACAAGTTTTCTATGCTGTCTTTGCAGTCTCTTATTCTCAGTTTTTCCGGCTTAAGTTTGATTCAATGCTTTATTTGATCCCTATCCATTTCATTTCATCTCAATATTAACTTCCAATTCGACTTAGAAACACAATAATCATTTTTTTTAAACTATTCTGAGGATATTGCTGGGTACTGAAGCAGAGACTTCTGTCTTCATATGCTAGTACTGAGAAATCAACTTTAATCAATTAAAACTTTGAATAAATATTTTTTTCCGTTTTGATGCTGGCACTAGTAAACTTTTGTATTATTATCTTGAATAAATCATTATATAATTTAAAATATTTAAATCGATTTGATCAATAAATTCTATTAACATGGGAGTTTCTTAGTGAACACTCTTATGAAGAAAGTTAGAGTGGCGCGAAAGTAGCAACATTTAATTTATTTTTGTTTATTTAAAGATTTCTTCATTTACCAACCAAGGAAACCTTTGCAAAATGAGTCACTAAAGTTATTTTCCATAAGAAAATATACTGTAGTGTTAGAGAATTTGTTAACTTCATCTCAAAAGTTTTTTTGTTTTATACTCATATTGATTCAGTTAATCAAAAATTAGGCAGTTTTAGAATCAATGAAATGAACGGCAAGTTTAAACTATGAAAAATCGATGAAAGTTAATCAAACAGTAAATTTCACTGGCGCGAAGTTTCTTGAGCTTATTTACCTGACTGAGTGTGGGATGAGAATTCCGGCTAACAGTGCGCAATTCTACCCAAACGTGGGATTACGCTTGTGATATATCATGCCGAAGCTGCTAAGCAGCCACACTCGCACTCAGAAGTCAGCTTGGCTCGCCAGCGTGGCTATCACAACCGGTTGGCGGTCAATTCCTCTGCTCTGCTACGGCGTTGCTTTCGTAAATTGGTAAGCGTTCGGACCAGGAAGCCAAAGGTCGTGCTTTGTGTGATCTCTGCAACACAAGCACGGCTCACTGCATCAACGTTGTCCTCTGTGGGACGCCGCATTAAACGCCGTGTTGGCTTAAGCCACATCTTCTATGCGCTCGGCGTGTCGAGGCCAGGGCAGTTACTGAATACTAATGTGCTTCGGCTTGGCCAATATCGGCGCACAGCCATAAACGACTCTTGATAGATTTGCATGCGATATTCCCTTATCATATGCAAAGAGCAGCAGATAGTCCTTCGTAGTCTCGCTGTTGTAGTTTAGCTTCTACGACTGTGTCTACTCTCTGCCGTGACTTATAAAGCAGCGAATCTTCAGAAGAAATATTTACATAAGCATATACTGCAGCAATGTGCTCAAACACATAAGAAACTGCGACAAGTTAAAACATGTCCAAACTTAATGGAACAACGAGAGTTAGCTACAAATATTAGTTTAGTCAGCATTAGTTGAATTCTGTTTGCGTAGAAGTGGCTATTCAACAATTTTCACTATACACAGACGGACAGACAATCTGCTGCTTATTCAGTTTTTTCTGCATATATTAGCTAATTTTAATTACACTACATATTTGCTATATTTAATCAATTACTGTCTGTACTGCGATCAGGAAAAGTGATTGGCTCCTTAGCTATTTAAGTCTGTTACATCTGTTTTATTGCTTAATCGGATTGGGATCTAGGTATTACAGAATTCACTGTGCTGCCTGCAATGTATGGCTCGTCCGCTAGGCATTGCAAGGTCTGGGTTATATAAGTCATACATAGAGTAGCAATAAATGAGCCCTAAGAAAACACTGGGGCTGTCAGGTATTTTATTAAATTAACCGCTGAGTTGACTTTGATTTTCCACAAAGTGTGTGGAGGCAGTGCAGCGCCGTTGAAACAAGCACGGCATGCGTTTGCAAATTGCTAGACGATAACAATAAAGAGGTTCCGATATCTCAACGTCTACATAACAGAATCAGTAGCCATCGTTAACTGCACGAAATATTGGTTTGAGTTAATATTTTACATGGAAGGATTCAAACATCATAAACCGAACTTAAACGTATCAGTCTGCATATTTAAACAATTTCTTTAAAAAGAGGTAGAACTTATACTAATTTCAGTCACATTGCCAATTATATTTTTAAGAAAAATTGTTTACATTGTGAAAAATAATAAAAGTGTATCTATTCATCTACATCTGCACATGCCTATCAGGCTTTATATGGAAGATGCATGTTATAGCCGAAGCGGTTATTTTTATTGCACACCCACTTGGCCTGAAATGAATTGTGCTCCCAGCCAAATCCTAAAAAATAAATTGTACATACATACATCTAAACATATACATACTTGAATAAATTTTTTAAATGATGCTATTTTTAAACATGAATCACCTTCACGCGCCGCTTTTCAATTTCAATGCATATGCAAACGCGAATTATTACAGAGACAAAATTTGTTGTTAAATTACAAATTATTGTCATGCATACAAAAAAAAAAAAAACCAAAAAGAAATAAAAATGTCATACATTAAATAATAATTGCGCTACAAAAATTACGCAAAACGATAAAAAAGAAAATAAAAAAATTATTCAAAAAAAAAGTATAAAAATTGCACGCGGTGTATGTGCAAAATAAATTGTAATTTGCATGCAAGCAATTTGAGTCCCGGCGCACATAAGTCACGGCAAGACATGGCAAGCCAGGGCCAGACACGGCAAGCCAAGCGAGCCTTTACTGTGTTTTGATCGATTTTAATTTGCAAGTACAATATGGAAATCAAAATGCAAATTGAAACGATCAATAAAATGAAATGTGTACGCTCGTGTGTCAATAAAATCAAATGCAAATTGTGTACGACTGTGTTTTGCAGGCAAAATAAAAAAGCAATGCAAAAAGCAACAAGCTACAAAAAAAAAAAAAAAAAAACTAAACAATAATAACGTGAAAGCCAACAACAACAATAAGAACAAGCAACAGACGCATAAATAAGCGACTTATTGAATGCAAAATCAACGCGAATACGCGACTACGCGACTACACGAAAAGAAAGAAATGATGACGATGACGATGCGATGTGACAAGGCAAGCCAAGCTGCGGCGTGTATGCGGTGGACACAGTAGATACAACTGTGAACTGTGCCGCAATGACCAGATGAGTGCAAGTATTTAACTCATATAAATGTTGTAAAAAAGAAAGAAAACAAAAAACGTCACAGACAACAACAACATGGAAAAAGGAACGCTGCCAAAACGTTGCTGACGTCGTTGGCACAGCAAAGCAAAGCGGCGCAGGTCTGTGATGTAAAATATGCAGCGCCCACTTAGCACACAAATTCGCAGATACATGCTGAGATACGAGCAAAAGCCAAAAACAGAAAACACAAAACAAAAATATTACGCTACACGAATAACAACAGTAATGAAATTAACAACAACAACAACAAAAACAACAACAACAACAGCAATAGCAATAGCAACAGCAAGGCAAATACTCGTAACAAGCAGCAGCAAGCAGAAAAGCAGAAAGGCAGAAAAGCAGAAAAGCTGAAAACGTGTAGGCAGCCAAAGCGGGTGCAACACGAAACGCTCATTGCTCTTCGCTAATTAAAAAATACTCGCTACGAAATAAAACTTAATTGCGATTCCATTTCAGATACGAAACGACGAATGCGCGCCACAATGTGAGTGAGAGAGCACGAGAATGCCAGCAGCAAGAGCAAGGGAGCAACGACGGAGCAGCGGAGCAACGGATTCGTGTGCGGTGTGCAGTGTCCAGTGTGAGGTGTGCTGTGCTGTGCGACGGAATTTCACTATGTGTGTGAGTGTATGTGTGTGTATGTGTGTACATACGTAAATATCTGCGCGCAATGGGGCCGCACGTGCAGTAACACAGTAGCTAGGGCAGTTGGCGGGCACGTCAAACAGTCAAACGGCCAAATAGCCAGAGAGACAGTTGGACAGTTGGACAGACGGTACGTACATACGGGCAAACGAAGAGACAACTCTCGATCGAGCGACAAACTATTCGATCGGCTATTTATGCGTCTGCCAGCCAAGCAAGCGGGCAACAGTAAAAAACAACAGCAGCAACAACAACAACAAAAACGAAAAGACAAGAAAAAAAACACATAACATGCGAGTTAAATAAAGAAGCGCAATGCAAGTCGAAGACGAACCACAGTCAGCATCTTTGTGTCACAGCGCCAAGTTGCAGCCAATACAGGTTGTCAACTTGTGTCCACACACATACCGTGCCCATGCCCGTGTGCCCATGCTCGGTGCTCGTGGCCAACGTCGTGCCTTACGTGTCAGTGGCAACGGACTGCCTGCCTGCCAGCCTGGCAGCTTGCCTGGCTGACTGCCTGCTATGCGTTTTGCCACAGCCTCTAGGGGCGCTCTTAAAAATGAGTTTGATTTATAAACGGCGATCGGCTTCAATTGGCTTAAGTCGACGGTAGCGGGCTTCTGCATTTAACCTACACACATGCAAGATACAATATGCATGCATCCATACATACATACATAAGTAACGTCGAGTGGCCGCGGCATATACATATCGCTGTGCTTATCACTTGATTTATGCCACTTGGCCACTGTGGACTCAGCTAATGCCAATTTTTACATATTTTTCGCTTATTTATTGCTAGGCTGCACTTTGCACATGTGCGTGTGTGTAGCTTAGGTGAAAGCTAAGCAGATTTTAAATTGTCTCTCTTCTTTCTTTGCTTAATTATATTTACTACTAAGTCAGCAGCTTGGAGCGCAGTCAAAGCATTATGGGATTACAGATATGCCATTAACTTGAGAAGTTGTGCTCCAGTTTTAGAATAGAACACACAAATCATCCCACTAACACTTTATAAGTATAAGAATTGCCTTGCAACTCCTAGAGCATGGCATGCATGTCCTTCTTGATGTGATAATAACTTTAAACAGCTTAGACCCCATACCTCACCCACAACTTCTGCTCTTCTGCTAACTGCAAAATTCTTCAAAAACACATCTTTACTTTGACAATGCTAAGTTTTGCTAAAAAAGACTAACAATTATATTTCCGTGATTTTGGCCGTTTTCTGTAGTACGCTATAAACAATGCCGCCTGTACTGACATTCTTAAGATGCTAATTGAGCCGTTACCGGCTTATGCTAACAATGCTGGGTCCTCCAGCCTTTGTAAAACGCAAAGAAAACGGTCAAGAGCGTTGCTGTATGGCAGAAGGCGTCACAGCGGAATTGTTAAGCTTCTATTGTGTATTATAGTCTAATGTAGCATAGATTACCAATATAATAAAGATTGATCGAGAAACTATGATATTCGTATTAGCCGGTATAACACTTTTTCAAAAATTAAAAAAAAAAAATTAATAACACAGTGATGACACTTTCATTTATAACATGAAATTAAAGATGGTGCCTCTTATAAAAATTATATATGATTTTTAGAATTTAAAAAAATTACACAAATGATTTGTGTGAAAATTTCATCATCTTAATCACAAGAGCCAATATCTCAAATAATCAATTTTCGACTTATGATTTGTCGGCAAAGATATATATGGTAAAAGATTGCAAAAAATAAAAAGAAACTTAAGTTTGATTTTATTTTGCCTACATCACTTAATCAACCTTTTGTAAAGAAGTTTAAACATATATTTACATTGGCCAACAGCATGGAAAAAACTTTAAAAGACTAGAACATTTCACCAACAGCTCAATGGGAGTAAATGAGAAACCTTGGTAAAGTTCCTATTTGACGAATGAGAGAACGAGAACAACATAAGATTAATACAGAATCAGTGTTCTCCACATTCATTTAATTGCATTCGTTTTTCAAGTAAAAGATTAGTCGGTTTCTGTGGCCTTAAGAAGGTATCATTATATAACATTCTATATAAGAAAGTTCTTTTATTTTTAATCCGAAAAAAATACATTATGTACAATATGATATAGGGTTGTAGCCGAAGGTCGAATATCCCTGTTCTTATTCAGCTTTAGTCTAATTTTAGAAGGCGTAATAAAAGTAATACTTAATATTCAATTCATTTGCTTTTTGGTAAGCATAGTTTTTATAGCTGTTTTTTTTGGAAATTCCCCGTTCTTCAGTAACATGTATTTCCAACCAAAAATTATCACGTTTCAAAGTAAACACCAAAGTTGAAGAATACTTAGAATAACTGAAAAAGATTAAGTGACTGAATTGAAACGTTAATTACTTCTAAAGTTAAATGTAAGGCGGATACAGCTATATGGGATTGTATGGCCCAGTAATTCAACTGAAGTAGTTAACCTGCTTCTCAATCAATTTTAGGATGTATCTCATGATAATAAAATCGATGACTAGCTGTATGATGACATCATCTATGAAGATAATGAGTTTGAAGAAGATGAAAGGAAAAGAAATCAAGTTGAGAAAGAAATCAAAGAGCAAAAAACTCGGTACTCTCACAGCATATCTGCCTCTAATACCTCCATTTAATATACAGAAGGGCGGGACGAAAGTTATAAACTTTCCTAAAAACCATTAAAAATATTTTAGACGTTATTGAAAAGTGTTGGCGAGTATTTTTTTACTGTTGTCGTCATATTTTCGGAAGCCTTAAATTGTTTGGATAAACAGGAAGGAAGTTAGCTTATAATTGCATAATCTTAATGATTTGTTTTTTTATTTGTCAGATTTTTGATTAGTTTTTGTTTGTTTCTTTTATATGATTTAAATGAATTTCTCGTGGTTACCAAAGGTTTGCATTTAAGATTTGGTGGCTAATTCCAAACATGAAATAATCTGTAAGTCGTTAAAATTTGGCATTTTATAGAAAAAGCAAAAATTTACATAGGAAAATTCCTTGGTGGTTTCTGGTTACCGTAAATAGCTTTGCCTAATACTTTTTGCTGATTTGCTAAGCTTAACATTTGCGCTGGCGTTTGACCACCTGCAAGAAGTTCACATGTAATACCTTTAAACATTATGAAGCGGAAACTTAGTCTTAGCCATGCGTAAAGTTTTGCGCAAACTTTATCTTCAACGTGGCAAATGTGTTTCTTAACAAAGACAATAAAGTTGGCCAAGATTCACCAGCGTAAAGCTGCATTAAGTCAGCATAAAACTAAAACGAAGACGAAACTTTTACTACGCACAAAAATATAACGTATATAAAAAAAAAATAAAAAAACATAAAAAACAAATTGAAAAAAAAAACAACAAAAAAAACGCAAAAAGTTATTTTTCGTTTTTAACGTAGCTTTGGCAGCATACACAAACACAAACACACGCACACACACACACACACACACATAGTCAACTACGAAATGACAAAAATAAAAAGTGGTAAACAAAAGTCAAAAGTTTATGCCAACAAAAAGTTATAACCGAGCAACAGCAGCGAAAATTAGGCACAGTAGTGCGAAAAATTATCATTTACTGCTAAAAAGCTTTGTGCATGGCACACACATGGATACACACATACATATATACATACATGCATACGTATGTACGTACATACATATGTATATACAGTGGCAAGCAAAAATGTGTACATGTTTTGATCTTTATGAACGATGCGAAAAAATAAACACCAAAAATAGCTGAAGGCCCTGGCAGCCAGTGCCAAGCTCTTTTCCAGTTAGTTTTTGTTTTTATTTTTTTTTAACACAGTTTATATTTTTAATAAAAATAATAAATAAAAAAAGCTTAATGCTAGATTTGTAGTAACGCTTCGAGAACAATGTTTTATTTCATATGAAATAATTAGAAAGTCACAAGAAATAGAGCAAAACTATCAATGAAAAACGATTGTCCCAAAACTCTTTCTTAAATTAAAGAAGAAACCCAGCGGCAATAATGAATGACTTATATGAAAGACTACGAAATTATATTTGAAATAAAGTTCAAGTCTGTTAACAGGTCATTCGAAAAGGAAAAGAAATTACTTGACATGAGAAACGTGTCTTAACGTAGCTTCATATTTACCATATCTATACATTTTATGATACCATTTGATTGACAGTTTTTGATAAAATTGCCTAAGTAAAAAATATGACGACACTTATTATCAGATATGTAATTATGTGCTTAACAAAGATTTGTAGTATTGGTAGTGAGGTCTTACATGTCTGACATGTCTAGTTACCAATTTGTTTAAGCTTTATTGCTTAGTTCAGTCACATATGATAATAATGATAATAACGAAAATAATTCCAAGGTTTAATTTTGAAACTCTCTCATTTGTATCGCCAATATACTTACAAACATACTTTCCGTACATAAAAGATTAGTGAATACAAAATTATTTATATCATATAATTTGTTAAAAAAATGGACGATAAGATGCTATATCTTAACTCCTTAACCATCCTAGCAGAATAAGAACAATCAATGGAGGAATGTGCGAAGGATACAAAATTATTTTTTGGCTTGATGCCGAAAAGTATTGCAATATATCAAATATGATCCTTTGCGAATAAGATTGTTTATCGGCTGACGAATTTTTCATAAGCATTTGCTTGAAATAACTGAAAAGGGACCGAAACTGTGCTGATATATAAGAGCGGAGAAGTTTAGAGTAACAAATTCGGCATGCCTTGTAAGTCTCCAATCTATATTATTATGAATGATGCGATTTTCTGAAAAGAGCAATATAGTCGCGTGTACTTTCATAATGTAGATATCGTTCACAATTCTGTAAAGCTTAATAAAACAGTTTGAGTTCTTGACACTCGACATGGTTCGATATATTAGACGTTCGTGTTGTAGAAATGCGACTGTATTTGTAAAAGTTCTCATTGTGATTATAATAAGTATATGAATTCGAAATTTCAATACGTGAAATAGAAAGATTTTATCTGGAAGAAAAGAAGGGTAAAGACAAAAAGTTTGTATTGCTATCAAAATTTAAGAGACATTCAATGTATATACATATATGTAACATTTTTTTGTGTTTGCATAATTCCTTGTTGACGCAGTTCATGCGCTAAATGCAATGATGATATCCAAGCTTTTTTTTATTGATTATTTAAAATGTTATTTTAAATAGTTCACTGTTCTTTAGCTTTTGGTCATTTGCATATCATTGTAAATTCGTATATGAACACTATGGGGTCCATGGCAAATACTTTTTACCTGAACATGTTACAAAATGCTTAGCTGAGTTATCTAACCGTTTGCCACTGATTTGTATATGTTTGTGTATGCGTATGTGTATGTGTATGGTAATGCAAATAAAACGCTAATAAAAGTCAAACAAAAACAATGGCAGTATGCTAAAAATGCGAGCTAAAAATACCAAAAAAAATAAAAAATAAATAAATAAATAAAAACAAGAAGAAGAAATAAGAAAAAGCGACGCAAAACAGAAACCTTCAAAAGTGTAAATAAATAAATTTAATTTCGCATTAGTTGTTGTTTTTTTTTTCCCCCGTTTCGTTTTGTTTTTGCCTACTACGTATGTGCGAACGTGAAAGCTTTAAGTCTAAAAAGTATCTTATCGTTTAGCGCCTATATTTTTTGTTGTTGTTGTCGTTGTTGTTGTTGTGCGCATAAGTAAAAATCAACTAAAGATTTGCGTTATTATTAGGATTTTTTCATATAATTATTTATTAAAAACAAAAAAAAAGGAAGAATTACTTTGTATACAACCAAAAGCGGAGCACAGGCAATAAAAACAGACATAAAAATGAAAAAGAAAAAACAAAAAAAAAAAAAAACAGAAAACAGAAACCTGCGAATGTAGACGCACGAATTAAAAAACAGCAAGGCAACACATTTCTGACTTCTTTTTGCTTTTTACTTGCTTTTGACAGCTTATACTTTTATTTTTATTAAGATTTCCTGTTACCACTTTAAGACATGCACGCTTTGAGCCCACCCACAAGCATGTCTGTCCGCTTGGCCATGTCGGAGACGACAGCGACAGCGACAACAACGACAACAACGACGACGACAACGACGACGGCGACGACGATGAAGCTGCGGCTGAAGTTGATGTTGATGAGGAAGAATAAAGCGCACGACAAGATTTGGCTGCTTAGCGGTTACCTGCGGTTGTCGTTGCTGCTGCCGCCGCTGATGCTGATGCTGATGCGCGGCATGAATGAGTGAACGCATGCCTTGCATGCATGGAGGAGGTTGCGCTTTGATACAGCTGCTCGTTTTTTTTTTTCAGAAATTTTTTTATGTTTGATTTTTTTTTTTTTTTATTTTTTTTTTGTTAATGTCGTTTGATATGCTGTTGCTGTGTGTGCTGTTGTTTTTATTTTTTTTTTTTTCGTTTTTTGTTGTTTTGTTTTGTATCTTTTATCTTCTCTGGGCTTGTCGTGTTTTACTGTCTGTTTGTCTCAGATTGACGCATTGTGCGCCTTACCTGCGTTAATTTTTATGAAACATCAACACAACCCAAGTCCATTAACTCAGCACAGCTCAGCACAGCACAGCACAGCTTTGCCTGCTACACATTTCGTTGGTCGCCATTTTATGAAATCGTGTTGGCGTATAATTAAAAATTGTACGCAGAACCCATTTGATATTTTTTATATATGTACATATAATACGTTAAACAAATAAACTGAAAAAGTTATTAATTAATTAATTGTATACACACATTTATGTGTAAATAAGTACAGATGCATATGCATATATATATGTATATGCACGTATGTACATATATATGCATATACTCGGGTAATCGTACATACTTTCATTTTCGCTAAGCTTTGCGCGCGTTTTGCACTCGTCAACGTTAGTTTTTGCCCTCAGCCCATTGCCAGCCAGCACGAGCAGCAACTTTTTATACGTATTCGGTTTTTGTTTTTCTTGTTGTTGTTGTTGTTGTTTAGTTGTGTACGCTTTGTTTTTCATTTCGCATTCATTTTGTTTGCTCGTTTTGTTTATTTCGACTATTCGGCGGCATGCTTGCCAACCCTCGCACACCGCCGCACCCAGTGTCGGGCCGCATGCAATCCGACGGCTATACAGATTGTTTTGTTGTTGTTGTTGTTTTTTTCTTTCTTTTTTTGCGCACAGTTTGTCAAGTGTGCTTGCCGTGGCCCCAAACTCAATGCCTCTCTCCTCGTCTCGCCGCGTCTCGTCTCATCTCATCTCGTCTAGCCGCGCTGCGTTGCGTTTCGTTACGTTTTGTCTGCTTGCTCTTCTTTTCATTTTTATTTTTTTTTTGTGTTACTTTTTTATGTTTTTTTTTTTTTTTTTTCGTTTTATTCAGCTTCACACACAATGCTTTGCTTAGGAAACTTTTTACTCTGGCAGTTGTTGTCGCCTGCCTGCCTGCCTGCCAGCCAGCCTGCCTTTCACCCTTTCTCAGCACCCTGGTGTCTACATAGTTTTCCACAATCGCTAACGAAACACGCGCGCAAACTTGCGCCCGCTCTCACACGCTGTCGCTCACGCTCTCACACTCTCCGACGCTCACTCTCTACGTCACTGCGGCTGACTCTCTTTGTGATTTGCAATTTTCTAGACTCGATTTAATACTCGCCGATGCTTTTGGGGCGCTGTAAGGCCGTTGGCTATATTTCTGTATCTATGTAGTGAATGCGTGTATATGGGTTCGAATTTGGCCCGCACCGTGCTCAACGCCTCGCCTCTCTACTCGCTTTTTGCAAATTTATTTTTATTCTTACGACATGAAATAAACTTTTTCATTGCGAAAATGCACTTTAAAATTTCATGGAAAATCGCTTTAATTGTATTCGAAAATTTTATTACACGTTAACCTCTCGCAGACGAAAAAAAAAAAACAACAAACAAAAAGAAATAGTCAAAAAGTGTGAGATTCACATAAACTTTCTCAAGCGAAAAACTTTGTGCAGCCAAAATTTGAAGATACAAAAAAAAAACATCCAAAGTTGCACATAATAGAATCAGCGCAGACTTTTCTGCTTTCTTTTTAAAGGCAGTTGTCGAAAACTTTTTGCCGAGTTTGTGCTGTAGTACATACAAACTATACATACATACAATGTACATATGTACAAATATATAACGAAATGGCAGAAAAGGTGAAAATCGTTCACTTGGGACACGTTGCCATTTCACATGATTTTTGATAAATGGTGCCACAATTACAGTATCAAAACTGAAACATGAAACGTTTTCCTAATAAATTTTCGCAAATGTCCACTTAAGCAGTAAAGCACACACACAAAAGAACAGAAATTCAATTCCGATGCATATCCAGTTCTTCTTCTTCACTTTAAGATTGAAATATATCTATGCCAACACCTAATAACCGCTCGAGTGGACTTTCTTCTTTTCGTAGCGTGTATTTCTATTTTACCCGTTTTCAAATATTCCCATTATTAACAAAGTTATGATACTTTACTCTATAATATGATATCTGTTGTATCTTTAACTTTACCTATGGATGGTACCTTTTATAAAAATTGTGTATAATTTTTAGAAAATACTAACCAACAAACGATTTGTGTGAAAATTTCATGATAATCCGAGCATTGGTTACAGTTACAGTTAGTTTTATATTATCTTACATAAGATCGGCAATATCCCAAAACATCGATTTTCGACGTAATAGCGTTATTACGAGTTGGAAAAAAAACATTTGTTCAGTTTTATCCACATTATAAAAAATTGGAAAGCTATTTATGTTGTCGCTTTAGCTTCCAAAATTGTTTCCCCAAAAAAATGGTTTCGTTCCGCCTGTTTATATATATATATATATTTCACTTTCTTAACGACGTCCAATGCTAATTTTTATATTCAATACGGTTAGCTTCAATGCGTTCCAAAAACTATTACAACAATCTATTTGCTAGTGGAAGACCTGCTAGGACAGATGTTCAACTTTCAACTTAATTACACTTAAAAGTCGACAGCCTCATTTGTTTTCACACTATTCGACAGACAGAATGCGGTTTCATTGACTTATTTGTATTTTCTGAATTCGAAAGAATTAATTTTAAGTGCCCCACAACTTTTTGACTCAAATATATTTTATATAAATTTAGAACTTTTCACAAACAAAGTTTTGTTTATTTTTTTTTATTTATTAACTTTTTGTTTTTTTTTTTTTTTGTAGTAGTCTAAGTCTCGCAAAGGAGTGACTGAAAGTATTTTCATTTTCTTTTCTTTAATTAATGATCTGCATGGCATTTCCATTTCATTGTGCACCCATACCTTGTTTCGTTCCAACTAAGCTTATATAAAAGTGTTTCTTTTTGTACATGTTCGTTATCAAAAAATTCCTCATCATTACAGTTTAATTTTCGATGAATTTAGGAAAAACAAAAATCAGAAAATAAATGATTTTTTTTTTAAAATAATTACATTACCCGGGATACCTTAATTTTGAATAAAAAGTAAATCTTTTGAAACTCAACTCAACTCAACTTTCCTACACAGATTAGCTTAACAAAAATGTACAAAACAGTAAGGACACATGGTAGCCAAGAGGATGTTTTATAAACTGGCTTTCGAATAAAGGAACTTTTCGCTTATAACGTGCCCGGTTATAACGAACCATTTTGCAAAATAATAAATAAGCTACCAAGCAAATATCAAATGAAAATTAGGTAAAGTATATTAAAATCATTTAATTGATACTTAAATTTCAACACCCTTAAGGCATATTTTACAATTTAAAATTTTCTGCACAACAAATCGCAAAATCGCTTGCAATGAATCAAAACAGACACTCGCTTGGCTCATAATTAAAAAAAGCAGCACATATAACAACAACAATGCGAAAACTTAAATTCCTAAGCGAGTAACTTACCACATTTTTTTCTTGTTGAATGTGGTTTGCTTGCGTTTTTCACCACGTTACACTTTTTATGTTTTTTGCGTTGCAGCATCATTTCTGCATTAATTTATAATTGTTTACCAATCAGTAAAAGCAATGTTTTGCGCATTTTTGTATAAATAAACGACGATTTAATTAAACAAAACAAGGCTATCAATTTCAAATATAATTTTACCAGTTTTGCGGTAACTGTAAAAGTACATTAGCAGCGCCATACTTTTGCCGGCAGCACGCAAAACAAAAGAAAAAGAAAACACTTAAACACACACACTTTTTTGTACGAGTTAAATACTCGATGATATATCGAAATCCGCGATGTTTTATTAATTGTATAATATGCTTTAATAATTAACACAACACTATGCACATTTACAAGCCACTACAAAATATTATTCACTTTTAGTTTTCAATTATAAATTGCGAATCCAAATAGACCAAGCTCACCACAAACACTGAGGTGATTTTTAATTAGATAGCCAACAACGCAGCACACTTTGTTGTTTTGTTGTTGTATTGTTGATGATGCGCACTGGTGAAAATGAGCTTCTTACCATTTTCTTTAAGATTTTGATTTCGCCTTGTGGTGTATTTGTGATTTGATAATTCGTCAATGAATGTTTAAGTGGCCAAGCATCAAATGATACATTTTTAATTTAAATTAAATTAAACAATTGCTAAACGATTATTGGATAGGCACTAAGCATTGAAATGGTGTATTCTTTATATTTCCTTTAACGCCTATTATACTAAAAAAAGAAAAAATTATAGCAACAAAATTTGCTGGTGTTTCCATTTAACACTATATAGACTAGGTTAGGAGAAACTGCAATTGTAGACGTCATGGAATAATTCCTTGTGCTATATGGGAAAAAGAAGAAGCAAGCGTGGTACAATACATTGAATACTCATTTTGTAACTTACAGAAGAAAACCAATAAAGGCCACTTAGGCATGATCATGGTGTTCAAAAAGAAAGGCAACCCAATTCAGCACGGACTGATTTACCTTAACTAATATCTTGTTCGTTTTTCCGAGTTTCCAGATGGATTCCAACAAAATCCTCTTCAAAGCCATTATTCATATTTTGTTATCTACACTATCTAGTTACTATGGAACCTAAGCTTGCGTATGTGAATCCACTGCGTAATCTCATTTTTCGTGTTACACATAGAGTCTCTATAGACAATTGGGTACCAAAATAAAATTATTTAAAATTTTTATAATTTATTTTTATCGAAAACTATTTGCTGATTTCGTTTAGCTTTGAAACACATTTTTCTTTTTAAATAATTATCTAACTAAGAAGGTAAATTGAACTGTTTTTACATCTTAAAACGTTTCCGTACTGTATTTTAGAAGCTTAAAAAATCGCTTATCTCTTCACATTCTCACAACATGCCGAAACTTTAGTGCAGCGATGTGGCAGCGGAATCCATTTTCTAAATGGACAGTACCTTTTGACTATGCTGCGCAGTACGGATGCACTACCCTGTGATCTCTTTTCAAAACTATTGAGAAGAACATAATTATACTTCTATAAGAGTTAATGTTTCTACAGAACTTATTTGCTCTACCAACTAGCGAATAAAAAATTATTTTCGTGCTTTTCGTCCTTGGCTGGATTGTAGAACATGATGATCAAATTGTCATGAATTCCACATTAAAAACAATAGAACAAAAAACAAGCACAGTTTAGCTTTGGTGCCGCCACTGTAAGCTGCATCCTATCAATCGCATATAAGCAGAATCATTACAGCAACTCGTGCGGCAGTAAGCATAATCATATGCAATTGTAAAGCAAATTATTTCGTTCTGCATATTTTGAAAAAAAAAAAAGGAAAAAGGTGCAAAAAACAGGGAAAACACAGGGTATCCTAGCAAAGGGTATCAATTTTCGCTTTGTTCTGGCAAAAAGCAACGAAAAACACTCCAATTGGCTATGACACGACCTTTGCGTGGCTTCGCAATGTTTCGTTTACCTATTTTTCGATTAACTTCAGATTTCCTGCGACGGTGGCAGGGTATTCAGTTGCTGATCCGCCTACAGCATCCGACTGCACAATGCCAAAAATAACCAAAACAACATCATTGGCAGAAGAGCCACGCAACGAACAGCAAATGCAATGAATAGCAAAACGAATACGAGAAGACGAGGCGGCGAGTCAAGTTCTGCTGAGTTGAGTTGAGCTGCGTACCGTTGAACTGCGCTAAGCTGTGCCGTGCGGTGCCATGCCGTGTTGAACTGTGCTGTGATGTGCTGCGTGTAGTCGAATGTTGCGGACAGCTAAAAGCTAAAAGCAAACATACAACATATGCAAAAAAACGAACAACAACATCCAGATGCAAACATTGGCAAGGCTAACAAACGAAGCGAACCGAGAAACAGCCAAAGCCAAAGCCAAAAAGCGCCGAAGGACGCAGGCGGCGCGCGGCAATGTGCGGTAAAATTCAAGTGATTTCATGGCACGTTCACAACATCCCAACAACATTCATTGCTTCATTGCCTCGCTGACTCCTACATACATACGTGCATACCTACGTACATGCATACACACATACATAGCATACATACGTATGTATCGACATGCATCCACACGCGATACACACCGTGCCTGTGCTCTGCTGTGCCGTGTGGTGCTGCGCCGCACAAATAACCGCCACCACCGCCGCCGCCGTGGCCGCACCTCGTCCACATGCGCTTGCATCCAATAAAGCAGCAAAAACTTTGCAAGTTCGTGTGTACAAAATGGCAAATTGCCATGTTAGAACTCGTACGTACGCAGAGCGAACGAGAACGAGCGAGCGAGAGAGCGCGCGAAAGAGCAAAAGACGCGAAAGAACGAAAGAGCGTCCGTTCCTGCTGAGCGCAATGTGTGCGGCAAGTGCGCGCGGTGTCGGAGCTGTGGGTGCGACGTATAACATAACGAAATTTCTTTTGCGTGTTTTGCTTGACTTGCGCTGCATGCCAAGCACCGCGCGCCGCAGCAGACAATTTCAGCGCAATTCTCTATACCCACAACCCACAACCCACAGCCCACAGCCACAGCCCACCACATCGGCCACAACCGCACAAACGTATCGCGCTCAGGCACTGCACACTGCGGTTATTGCCAAAAACGTTGGAAAAATTTCATTTTCAAAATTGTTCGGTTTTCTTTTTTGGGACACATTTTTCACTTTTTTTTTTCAATATTAATTGCAAAGCGTTTAATTATATTATTTGCTTAATAAATGAGCTGAAGTTTCAAGTAAAGAAACGCATAATAATTTGATTTTTATTAAGCCCGCAGTTATTCAAAGTTGAATCCCCTTTTTAATAGCAGCGCGACTGTAATTAGTTTTGCCAAAATCCGGCACTGCTCGGTCTCGGAATAAATGTCAAAAGGAAAAAGACATGAGCACGCAGAACAACCTTAGTGTGTCAAAAACCAGTCGGAGTTTGTTAAATAACCAGTGCTGAGGTCCAAGTCATTGCAGTTTTCCTTCCACTTAAGATTTTATCGACGTGTTGCTAAAATTTAATAAATTTCTCTACGTCGATTGAAGCTTACAAAGCCCTGTGACATCATTGTTTGAATTATTAACATAATCCAGTCTAATATAACAAAAAACAACTATTTGATAGTGATAAATCAACTAGGTGCAGTAAATTATTCATATATTTGTTTTATTTCTAAGGTCATTTGTTATTTTTAATAAAACAAAAATTAAAAAAAAAAAAACAAAAACTTCATTTTAATTGGATGGCTTCTACAAAACATGTTTCCTTTGGTCCAATTGAGCTCATATGCAAAATTAATTCAGCACACGAGCTATACGCGGAATCCTTCTTTGCGCTTTAAGTGCAAAATCCTGTAAAATCTGGCAATTCTCCTATATTTTCTGCACAGAGTCCTTAACACAACAAATATTCGAGAAGAAATAATACAGCATAGTCAGAGATACTTATATTGGTCGACTGATTCGATAGTTCGATCATTAGTTCGGATTATCGAGTTATATAATATTGTATTTAAAATATACGTACTTACAAAAAACACTTCATGGCCCAAGGGATTGCACAGTCATTATATACTTCCGTATATTTTTCACTAACCAAGCTGTCTACGACATAGTCAATTGTTTTTATCGTTGCTAAAATAAATGCCAAAAAATGCGTAGAATAATTTATTTGAGACTTTAAAATTTGTTATGGCATAAATTAGCCAAGTTATCGTAATGCTAAATTATTGCACTGACGCAATGCTGCCGTCATTTTAAGTAAACCCAAGTATATGTCTAAGCCAATATACATTCATACGTCATTTTACTTTATGACTAACTGAGAGTTAAATAATTAATAACGCAAATTCTGATTTATAAACACTTAAAAAGAATATCGATTGACTATACAAGGCACGGCATTTAACATTTGAAACATCTTTGGAATTTTTTGTGTATAATGCGACAGCCCGCATACTTTTCCCTTTTTCTGTTTTTTTTTTTTTTTTTAATCCCACATTCGCATATTCATGGAACACAAAAAACTAAGTAAATAAAAAACAACAAAATGGAAACAAAAACATTGATTGATTGTCAGCAGGCAGCACGTGTGTTTTTGTTTAGCGATTAAATAAATTTATGCAGCTAAACACTTTGTGCGTAATTTACACTATCTAGAGATTTTGTAACTTACTAACCTCTCTTTGGTTTGTCTCAAATAATACTTTAAGAAATTTGAAAAAAAAAACAAATTGTGTTAACTGCAAACTATCGACGACTGGGTTGGGCCGTTAATAATCGTTGCTTTGTAAATGTTTTCACTTACTCACACTCAGCTGCAAAATTCGATTAAGAGTAACTCGGAAAAAAGTCGGCAATAAACAAAAGTCTTGCTAAACATTGGAATTCATGTAATCAAAAATTACATCAAACGACATGAAAATCCTAACAAACGCAAAAGAAAATTTCATGCCAAGTAGAAGAAACACTCAGCGGTAAAAGCTAAAACACTTTATGGCTAATTGAGCTCGGATCAATGTTCTTTAAGTAAACACACAAATCGATTGGAGCACTATGACCTGCTAAGGCTGTCTTACAAAAAAAATATAAAAAAAAAAAAACAGAAAAATGCAATGTTTTCCTTCGGGAAAAAAGAAAATTGCCGCATGAACATTCGATTTTTCATTTTGCTAACACAATTTGTTGCTTTTGTTATATTTATTGCTGTTGTTGTTTTTTTTTTTTTTTTGTTCCCTATATGCTGTCAAGTATTGGCGTCATTCTCAGTACACAAATACCGAAGTAACATTGCATAAACATAAATACCTTCTTTCCGTCGCCTGTCACTCACCCTACGGAACAGTTGCAAGCAAAAAAGTTCACACAGTTCGCAACTGATATATCATTAGATGTTGATGGCACAACTCTGTATACTTCATCCACGTATTTATCCTGAATAGTACTTAAACTTATCGAAGTTCATTGATTTGCCGTTACATTGGACCTGTGCGAAGGTTTCATGGAGCAATATGACACCTGACTGCTTTCAAGGAGTCTGCAAACAATTAGCCAAAGTAAACACAAACCAGCAAGTGCAGTTAATTAAATAGTTCAATTGGATACTTATTTAAGAAAATAACCGTCTAGCTTATTATACGTAATTTTCTATCATTAATGCAGCAATATAAAAAAATACGGGTAAAGCTATAATTTATATTTTAGGAGCACAATTGAACTGCAATTTGGTCATGCTGTCACATTGCATGGAAATTGTTGAATGACCATCAGCTAAAGGACATGCTCATGCCAAGAATGATAAGCAATTATTGCTTGCTTCTTCTAGGACTTAGATGTATCAAACCACTCGACTTGACATAGTCAGCGATTAATGGATTGAAAGCATACCTTGGCTGCAGCCATGTTTTAAGTAAATTATGCGAGTGCTATTAAAAATTGAATTGAAGTCTATTTTGAGAAAACACAAATATTATGACTGAAGGGAATTTTGAACACGATACTTAATTTTCCTCCAGGCAATAATATAAATATGCCGCTTCTTATTTCAAAATATTGCTGCGTTTTTTGCGGAAGCTCCTGCTTGACGAATGCTTCCTGCTCTGTGCGCGAACTGCCTCTGCACAGCGACTTAAAGACGTCAATGCACAGTAATGAAATCGTGAAGTTCGCCTGTGACACGCCACATGCCTCTAACCGCGTGTCAATGCTCTCTTTATCAATCAGCTATTGAATAGAAGCAAGCAAGCTCGTCGTCATAAGAAAAGTTGCAGGCTGACTTTAAGATTCACTGAAAACTGGCATTCGATGTGAATAATCGGAAATAATATTTATTGTAAAATGAGAATAATTAAAAAAAAAAAAAATAACTAAACAAAGAAATAATTTATAAAAAAAAAAAACAATTTGCATGCCTTTCAAAATAAAATCATTCATCTCATACCCCCCACTGCATTGTAAATAATCCTCTAGCAAACTTGTCACATTTACCGCATGAATATGATTTTCTTTTTAATTGTTTTGTTTCATTTTTTTTTCGTTTTTATGAGTGCGCAGCTGCAACGAATCGACAGCTTTGTAATTTGCCAATTTATAACAAATTTCGCCAATTATATGCCGGTGCAATTTGTAACGAACGGCATCTTGTAAGCCGATTTCCGTTAGCTATGAAAATAATTGATACGATTGAATATCAACTTAGCTGGACAAGTTATGCAATCAATACAATAAACTAATAAGTAAATGTGCCGCATGTAGAAACGCTCAAATGGAATTTATTTACAACAACGAGACAATTAATAGATAATAAATCATATTGCACAAAGTATTTTGTGAAAGCACAGCGCAGCACAGCAGACTAGTGCCAGAGCAGAGCAATGCCAGAGCACGGCCGAGCAGAGCAGAGCACGGTACGGCACGGCAAAGCAATGCGAGGTAAAATGTTTACGATTACCCAATTACCAATCGCAAAACGTATGTGCATATGTATGTGAGCACGTACCAAACGACGCCAGCTACACGGGCGGGCAGCCGGGCTGCCGGGCACGGTCTCTGCAGCGTCGTCAACACGCGCCAAAAACATTCGCAACGCTAAGCAGCGCAGCTCCGCAGTCCGAGTGCAGCCAGTCAGTCACAACATTGCACAGCAGCACAATGCCGGAGCCGATAAGTTGTAAACATATACACACACACACACACACACACACACACACACGCATGCATACTTATATATGTATATATACGAGTGTGTGTGTGCGCAAGTGAGCGGCACAACGCTGGCATGTGGCAAGTAGAGTGCGACATTTTGTTTGCTGATTAAGTAGCTAACGGCTTTCGTGTTTTGTGTTTTCTGTTTGCTGTTTTATATTTTCTATTTCTTATTTCATTTTGTTGTTTTTTTTTTTTTTTTTTTTTGTCTTTGTTGTTGTTCACATTTGATTGTTTTTGCTTTTATTTTGAAGGCAAAACAAATATAAGCGAAACGTTTTACGCTGGCTGCCAGCCAACCATTCAAGCATGCGAATGTACACCCAGTCAGCAGCCACACGGCAGCCACCCAGCAGCCACCCAGCAGCCACCCAACTAACGCGACACGTGCGCTTTATATGCCCACAGTGACTCGTGGCTTGTCGGCTTTGCTTTAAGCGCATTGCCATATGCTTTGCCGTTGTCGTACTGGCCTCGCCTTGCCTCACCTCATCGCACCGCACCGCACCACAACACGCCTTGACAAGCCAAGCCAGGCCAAGCCAGACCAAGTCAGTCGAGCCAAGACAAGGAAAGGCGAGGCAAGGCAAGGCAAAACAAGGCGAGGTAAGACAAGCGAAGAAGTCAAGTCCAAGTGCAGTGAAACGTAATAAAATAAAACACTTGCTCACTCGCATACTCTTATAGGGGTGGAAACTTTAACCTGCTACGTTGTGGCAAAACCGACGACACGACAATTTCTTGTAACTTAATATTGCATTTGATAGCTGCTCAGCTCACAGCACAGAGCACACCCCACACACCCCACTTAGCCAACGTTTAGCGCTGAGATTTCGCGCGTACATCAGGCGAACGCCAAACTCGTAAAACTGTGAAATCTCGCCAAACATGCCTATGGCACTCTACAGTAAATTGAATATTTTACAGTTACACTCCTCCAATATCATACCGAGACGACAGCGACAATAAAACGCATACCTTTGAATTGTACGTTAGCAAATCTGTTTCAGATTCATACATGAAACAAATCCAACTATGCCACTTAAGTCTTTGTAGTCATCAAGTAGTAGTAGGCAGCTACTGTCTAACAATGACTACTATGATGATTGATTATAACTTATCATATTATTTATTATTTTAACATATATCGAATATCAAATGATGACCAGTAAGGCATGAATACGCAACCAACACAACAGTCTTTGATCAAAGCCAACTACATTTTGTAACGAACTTGTCAGCTGATTTTGCCCATTTTGATCTTGACCTCTCACAGAAGCTTTCACAGCGACAATTTACCAACAGAACTAGGAAACCGTAAGAGCCAACAAAAACCAAACGAAAGCTATTTGTAATGAAAATTTAATTACAAAAATCAGACACACATTTTCTCATTTTAATTTCATTTATTTAAGCCAATCCTGTTTTCGTGTTCTATGTAATTTTGGTCTTGCGCTCGCTGTACCCAACCAACCTTCCCACCATACAAATATTAACTTTCCGCAACTTAATCTCGTTTACATGAGTGCGCCATATCCGAATTTTTTAATATGAAAACATTGCAGCGAAACTGGATATGCGATAAAAAGAAGTTTGCTACAAAGCTACAATGTTGTGTGTCCCATATACACACATGTGAACTGCATAGCTATACCTGAAACTTCAGCATCTTAACTGCAATCGTTTTTCTATAGTCACTCAGAATATTAAAAACATTATGCCAGCTAGAAACATTCTGACTTTTATCATATGCAGGCGGTTACTCTTTTTCAAGTTCCCTGCAGCTTTAACCAATTGGCTTTTGAGAAAAACTAACAACAAAAGCTTAAAACTTTAAGCGCAGCGCATTCACAATTCGTGAGTCCTGAGCTGAGTCCTTGCTTTGAATATTGACTCGAGTTAAATTCGACACATTTTTGCATTCATAATTTGAAATCTCTAAAACTCAATATTCGTAATGCAGTCGTCAACCAAATGTCTCAACATAGCAAAGTAAAAGCCTCAGGTAAATCAGCTCACACATGCGTTACCTACCTACCTAGGTACCTAACCTATCTACTCATAATCATCGTGTTATACTTTTATGAAACTCACTTACCTAATTTGTAGTTCCGCATCGAAGTAATGAAAAAAATAAAAACTTTTAACAATGTTTCCCATGTTGCATGGTGCGGATTTTAAAAAAGATAAATACAAAAGGTAGATCGGATTTCGATGCAATTTGTTTGTGATTGTATGTAGACGCCTTGTCTGTCCATTGCTATCACGCCACGCATGGAACGCAATACAATGCAAATGACCAGCACAAGTCGAATTGAATAGATTCCCCTTATTTTGAGTGTGAGGCGAACTATGGGAACGGTTGAGTGGCCGCAACTGCGAATAACATTCAAATGACCGCCACGTGTCTGCTCACAGCTCATGACACGCTCACGTCAAGTCTCCTTAACTTGATACAGAGCTCGGCCACCAGCTCGACCGTAAGTTTGTGCTTAAGCGCATAAAGCGTTTGTGGTTGGTTGGCAAGTTGGCAAGTTGGCTCGCAGCTTGGTTAGTTGGCATAGATACATGCCCAGCATGTGACGTCTGGCATAGTTGGATTGCATAATCTGTTTATCGAGTTCAGATCGGAAAAAGTAGATGATGTGGAGTTTCGGCATATTAGAGCAAAAGATACACTCGAAAGTTGTCGAAAGTTTGTTTTTTCTAGAGGTACTCATGTTTGTCATATAATGGAACACCTAAACAAGCCCAACCAGTTCATGTGATAAGTCCAAAGTCTGCAGCAGCTACCCCTTTTCTTTAAAGCTATGCTAAAGATGGGATCTAGAACATTGGCAATGCCAGTTGTTACGTTTCTGAGGTTCTTATACATATATCTGGAGCTCACACTCGATATATTATCGTATTGCTTCAGGCTCCATTCTCTGATTAAGAAAAATGCATATAGAAGATGTCATTCCAGAAAATCGAAAACGTTGTATATGTAGCTTCTTATTGCTTATATAGCTTATGTGTGAAGATTTGTTTATAAATTGACTTGTGTGTGTGGGAATTTAAAACCAAAAATGTACATTAACTTCTAGGCTATATATAAAATTCAGGAAATTTCTGGTTCTTCTATATGCATGAGCAAATGCTTATTGCTAACGTATTAAAATTCAATGATATTAAATTCTAAATAAGATAATATCTAATTGTTCTCACAGCTGAAGTTTGATCTCCCAAAAGAACTGTTGCAGAGGATTACACAACTTGTATAACTGATCATAATCCACAAACTACTTATAACTAAGACCCAGGTTTGCTGATAGACTTTAGGGTGGTAAAAAAAAAAAGCTATATGCTTTATCCTGTAGCCTTTTCTTAAGATTTTCTTGGCTAAAAAAACTGCCAGTCATATGAAATTTTACACAATCTTCAAACGTTAGCAGCAAAAGTCGTCAACTAACCGTAACATTGTGAGGCTCAGATGGGCGCATAGTCCATGTATATATTTACGGGTTTCCATATAACATCAGCTATGAGCGAAACTCAGCCTTCGTTGAAATTTGTACCTTTAGTTGCCGCTGCCTGTGCAATTTAGACTGCAGCTTCTTAAGCCATAAGTCTTTACCTTGTTCTCAAACGTGCCTAATTGCCATTTTATTTTTGTTTTATGATGCATTTCTTTACTGGCTCTGACGTTACAAGTGTTAGGAGGAAGATGGCCAACCCAACTCAGTCGTTACGGCTTTACGTAACTTTCTCAAACTGCGTCTTTTAACTATTGTACTTTAGACTTTCGTCGTGGCTAAACTGTACTTTCGTTACTGCAAAGCACATGTGCAAAAATGCTTAACAAAGTGAAGGTGATGACGCGTTCCATAAAAATAAAAATACAAATTGTTCATTTGAAAATGCGCTAAATTTTATTTATTTTTATTTCATTTTTTTTGTTTTTTTTTTTTTTTTGTTTTTTTGTTTATTATGTTGTTGTGGTTTTCTTTTTGCATTAGTTTAATGGTATTTTGGTTTACATTTGCATTTCGTTGCCGGAATAAATGTATCTAACAATGGGTGCATACATAATTATTACATAGAAATGTATCTTGCGTTAATCATAATATAGTTTTCATTTTGTGCTACATGTAACTAAATTAGCAAACAATACAATATTATTGATATACATACATGTTTTTTCTTTAATTTTGTTTTTTGTTTTTTTTTTTTTCGTTTTTGTTTTATTTTTCGTTTTAAATTAATAATACAATAATATCATCAGCATAATTGTTAAACATAAAATTAGGAAAAATACATAAATACGCCGTGTTTTGAAAACAAACCGATTGCAACAATCCGTGTTAAGCTTAAAACAAATGCACAACTCAAGTTCAACGCAGTTAAAAGTGAAAAGTAGCGCACAAAACGCTTATAATAAATTACAAAAAAAAAAAAAAAAAAAAAAATTATTATGTATCTATATATATGCGTAAGTATGTATATGCGTATATGCATATATGTTCGTACATACAATAAGTTATATATATATAAATATATATATATGTATATATGTACGTAAATAACAAATAAATGAGGCGCGTTAGGCAACAAAAGATACATAAGTGTATACATTAGATTTGCTTTTTTGTATTTGTTGTATTTGTTTTTGTGTGTTTTTTTTTCTCGAATAAATAAACTCTGCAAGGTTACAACAAAAAGGAGACACACACAGCAACGCACAGACGCAGAAACTGCCGATTTCGATTTCGACTTGGCTTTTGTCAAAGCGCGCACACAGGCACGGCACGGCACGGCACGACATGGCAAGGCAGCACGTCACGTCACGCCACGCCACGCCAAGCCACGCAGCAGCGCAGTAGCAGTCGAAAATTTAATTTAACTTGTCTTTTATTTTTTTTTGTTTTTTTTTTTTTTTGTGTTGAATTAATTTATGTACAAAATTCGTGCGACAATTAAACGACGCTGCCGTGCATGCCTAACTGCAACTGTTTTGGCATTAGTGCATCTTGCATGCAGTGTGTGGTGTGTATGCGAGTGTGCCTGTGTAGATGTGTGCGTGTGTGTCTGTGTGTGTGTGTGTGTATGAGTGTATATATTTAGTTAGCAATAATCACTTAAACAACTATTTAATACTAAAGAAAAAAAAAAATATTTATATCTACAAGATATTTTATCTTATGTATATGCGTTCTACAGTATCTATTATGCTTGGCACGCTCTCGCGTACGCGTACACAGCGCAAAATCGTTAAATTTTATCGCTACCGTCCGACCATCCATCCATCCGTCCATCCGTCCATCCAACTAACCGACCGAACCAACGTGCGAACGTAACATCGCACACAAGCACCGGGCAAGCGAGTGAGCAAGTGAGCAAGTGAGCCAGTGAGCAAGTGAGCGAGCGAGCGAATTTATAATGTGTGCGAGTCGCCGCCGCCTGCCTGCACACTCGCCCGAATGCGTCGGTAACATGACAAACGACAAAACGGCCGCCGCCACACATACTCCTGTGCTGCCTGCTGCCCGCTGCCCGCTGCCCGCTGCCCGTTACCCGAAGTCCCAGGCCCACCGTACACCGTGGCTCGGTGCTCAGTGCTCGGTGCTCTGAGCAAAGCGTTGCCATATGCGTGCTACTTTAAAGCAAACACCATTATTTTCGTATTCGACTTTTCGTCAGACGTCTGCTTCGTGTTTTTGCTTTTTTTGCTTTTTTGTTGTTTGGTTTTGTTTTTTCTTTTTTTTTTTTTTGCTGTTTTATTTCGTTTTGTTTGAGTTTTCATTATTATTATTATTATAATGATTATTATTTTTGTTTTTTGTTATTTGTTTTTTTTTTCTTTTTGTGATTTTGTTTTTGAATACTTTTCGTATATTATTTCTTTTTATCAGCAAAAACATTTTTATTGTTAAATTTTTACTACCGTCTCTCGATATTTGATTGTTAATTTGAATTCTTTTTTATATTTTTTTTTTTTATATTTATTTTTTATATTGTGTTTTTTTGTTGTTTTTTTTTGTTTTGTTTTTGTTTACAGCTACTGCTGCTATTTTGCATTGAGCCGTTTAATTATTTTTGTTTTTGTTTTTTCTTATGTTTTTGCTACGTTTTGTTTTGCTTTATAGACTACTTATCAATCGTGTAGATACGTTACATACATTCAATACATAGTTTCGTTGCCTATGTATGTACATATATATGTAATAAATAGTATATAAAGTTTATTTATTGTTGCTTTTGTTGTTATTTTGTTGCTTGTTGTATTGCTTGAATACGCTTGCGTTTGGTGTTTATTTTTATTTCATTTCTTTTTTCTTTTCTTGGTGTTTGACGACTTTCATTATAATTATTATTAATGTGCATAGTTAGGTAGGCGACTTCATGCTAACTTAACTTAAGCCCAACAATAATTTAAATATTATTATGCAAACTTATTGCAACATTTGCGCATGATGATAGCTGCCATTTGCTGTTAGGAAACCTTCACTGCAAAGAAAACAAGAATAAAGTAAAACAAATGTTAAATTTCAAATTGCTTATGTGGATGTGCTTAGCATGTTGTTTTTGTTGATAATAATGACGTCGATGATGATAATAATGATGATGTAATAAACGTACATTAAAGGTAAGTTCAAGTCAGCACAAATCGACAAATGTAAAATGTAAATGTAGCGAAAAGAAAAACAAAAACGAAAAGAAAAACAGACGGTACATATGCATGTACGTATGTATAGTTATATGTATATATGTAGATCTGCATGTATACATACAATAATGACTAGTTGGGGAAACGCAATCACAAAATGTAATTTGTATAATGAGTTGCAATTGAGTGTGGGAAACGCGCCAAAATTTCTTGCAGATACACGAATCGCTCGCACACAGCAGCGGCACTTAATCCACGGCAAATGACTAAAACGCGTGGAATTTCAATTAAAAAACAAAACAAAAAATAAGCATAAATTAAATGAAAAATATTCATAATGAAATTAAAAATGACTGTGTGCAGATTTTAATAACTTTATAAAATAGCAGACATGGCTACAAATGCCTGGATTGCCTGGAATACAGATTCATATTCGTAAATATTTGTATGTATGCATATGCCGCTACATTTAAAAGCTTCTTTCATTTCAAATGCACAAAGGCAAAACTTTATTATGAATAAAAATTTAACTCAACTTTATTAAATCGACATCTACACATATACATAAATGCATTTTTTATTTAGTCAAATATTTCTTACTTAGGAACTGATATTTTATTATGCTTTAAAAACTTATAAGATTATGGGCATCAAATTTTTAAATAATTTTCTACATAACAACTAAAGAAAAATAACCTTAAATATTTAAAATAAAAATACTCAATAAAAAAAAAAGTATTCGCATAGATCTATAAGCAATAGGCAATGGTAAAAAGTTTATAAAACTGTGAAGTGATGATCCATATCTAAACTTGTATATATGAACTAGCCATTCCTTAAAGGTACACATCTCTACACATCTACACAGATACTAAATAGAATGACGAGAAAACATTTTTCGAAAAGAATTCATTATTGTCTTTGGTGTTCTTAAGTTTAAAGAAAATTTTCAGAACGGGTAGAAATAAGCAAGCAGCAAGTTGTCGAAGTTAAATAAATAAGTTAGTTCTAAGTCAAACATAACTGAAGGCATTATTCAATATAAGTTTAAAATGCTGAAATCTGTAAAGATTTTTGTAGATTTAAGAATATGAATTAAGTCAATTGTGTAAACATATAGGCATTGAATTAAAGGAACGATTGTCAAATAGTTAATCTGTTAATGCAATGCCTTTTTAAAATAAAGAATGCCAATAAAAATTTCAAATATAAATAAAAACCAAAAATTGTTGAAAACAAAATAAAAACATTTCAGAATTTATTTACAAACGTTGTAAAAAGAAGCGTAAAGCCTATCTAATCAAAACTAATTAATCAAATTTAAACAGCCCAAAAATGATATGCATTACAGAACATGACTGTTCTGTAGTGCTTTTATCAACAGGTTACTTCATTGCGTTTTCTGTTGTTTTACTGTTGACATGGCGGCTTAATTGGCTGTCCGATAAGCACATTTTACATTTACAACTCATATTAATAAGCAACGCCGACGTGGATACTAATAACGTGGCAACAATGGATTTGAAAGTATAGAATGCGAGTATAGCCAAGAAATTTGCATAGGAAAGAAGAAAAGCGGAATGCCGAACATATCTTAATCGATTTTTGTTATATTGTTGTTGTTGTTTCTGTTGTTGCTTGGTGCTGGTTATGAAATCTTCAATGTTAACACTAATGAAAATATAACGACTAAGTGTGAATACCAAACTCATCATGCGTTTAGGGTATAATTAGTATGCTAAACAGCTAACCGATGAGAATTGGATTATGACTTTGTGCTTTGTTGTCTAAGTCAACTGCTACACTACATTTATTTTTCTCTTTATGGGATCAAATTATGCAACTCAATATGTACATGAGAAACTCAATTATACGCTGGATGAAAAATTGAATTACTAAAATGGAAATCTCAGCAAGTTATGATAGCTTTTCCATAAAAAAAATCTTTAATATACTCAAGCAAATTATAATACTCTATATATTTTATATAACAGAAGATTGTCTGAGATTGAATCCTGTAACTTAACGAAATTCTGTGTAGCGACACCAAATAATAAAACAGTTAACATTCTACTTAGACTTAGCACAATGGATTGAGGACTGCCGTCTATTGGTTGGTATTCTCACGGGGCTGAACCAGACCAGAAATCCACTTTCTAGAATGAGACTTGCCACATTGAACCCATCATGTCTAAAAAAGGCAAAGACAATAGAAGAATTTCTGATCTAGTATACTGCATTCTCAAGGATAAGAAGAGAAACATTGAAGAACTCAAATTGAATATAATACGAAGAGTTTAACTTTCCAAAAAACCAAGAAATATCTTCACATAAATTCTTGTAAGCATTGCATATTATTAAATGCTCGAATGTTAACAGAAGAGCGCAGAGGAACCTTTAGGTACAGACAGAATAATTAATCGAGTTTGGAAAGAAACTTGGAAGCTTGGACAAATGTAAATCACCTCATCTGAGTTTCTAAGAGCAGACAAATATTGCATAAAACATATTATGAAAGAGAACTTAATACATTTTTTTCAAAAAAAAAACAAAAATGTTGAAAGAAAAGAAAGAAAGAGATGATGTGAAAATGTAAGTTCCCTTAAGATCATCTATAGTATATGGAATGCATATGAACGTGGGTATATATAAAATACAACATTGTTAAGGTAACTCACCTGATATTTAGGCCGAGCTGGCAACTGTGGTGAGAGCATCAGTTGTGGCAATATTGACCACTGCTGGCTTCGCCAATGGCTCGGGCAGACTGGCCACTAGCGTCGAGGAAGTGGCCTCTTTGGAAACATTTGAAGACGAAGACGTTAACGTTGTCGATGACAATGACGACGTTGACGATGATGATGTCGATGACGATGACGGCGTAGATGATGTTATAGTTGTTGTCAATGTTGTTGTTGTTGCTGTTGTTGTTGTTGTTGACAATAATGTTGTTGATGTCGATGATGTTGAAGTTGGTGTCAGAGTTGGTGTTGATATCGACGATGATGCTGCTGATGCTGATGATGCTGATGCTGATGATGATGATGTTGATGAAGTTACTGCTGCTGTTGTGGCCGTTGCTGGACTTTTGGGAGAAGCCAATTTCAAAGTTGTCGTTGTTGAACTCACTGCCACAGACGACTCAGTGCCAACTGCTGCACGAATATTCAAATTGGTGGCAACTTGATCGATGCTTGTTAGCTTCATTGCAGACAAATCCTGTGTGTTTTTATTATTGTTGTTGTTGTTGTTATTATTATTGTTATTGTTATTGTTATTGTTGTTGTTGGTGTTGTTATTGTTGCTGACGTTGTTGGTGTTGTTGTTATTATTATTGATGGTCGTATTGTTGTTGTTGACATTAGCTGCACTCGGCGTTGTTTTCGCAGCATTAACTGTGGACACAGTCTTCGTCGCGGCCGCCGTTGCGGGACTAACCGAGACTAACGAGACCGTCGTCGGCGCTGTGAGCTTCGCTGGTGTCGTTGCCGGTGCCGCAGTGGCATGCAATGTCGACATTGTGGCCTGATTACGGAATGCCAATGCCGATGGATTCGGTATATTACGCACCGAGGCGTTCTGCTGGCGCACCATGGAGCATGGCTGTGGCTTTGGCATGTTCGATGATTTTATTGTGATCTTCTCGCGTGCGGTAGCCGACTCGGAGAGTAAGTGCAGATTCTGCAGATCATCAGTGCTCGAGTCGACGCCGACGCCGACGCTAACCCCAACACCGCTGCTGGCCGAAATGTTCTGCTTGATCTTATTCAAAGCCGCCTCCAAACTCTTGCCAATAGATGCTGTTGCTGTTGCTGTTGCCGTTGTTGATGACGACGACGACGAAGTGGATGTTGATGACGACGACGACGACGACGACGGCGACGATGACGATGACGATGACGTTGGCGTCAATGCGGTTTTCTTGGGCTGCATTGCATGGGCAGCGAGCGTCAGTTCGGCGCTTTTGTTGCACATTGCCTCCTGTTTTGGTGTCGTGTCGAAGTTTTTGCCTGCCGATAAATCAAGTATATCGACGCTGCCATCCTTGCATGTGGGTCGAAAATCGCGCAAACTGGTTTTCGATTTATCCAGCAGCATTGCGGTGCCATTGGCTTTGCAAGCGGCTGCCACAGCTGTGGCGGCTGCCGTCTTGGCGGCGGCTGCAACACTGGCGGGTTTCTTTGTGCTCGCCTCGGCATAACTCAAGAGCGAACTCACATTCGCGTTCGCATTCGCATTCGCATTCGCATTTGATTTTGATGGCGTCGCTTGCAGTGGAATAGTGTTGCGCAGATTTATTAATGCCGGCGGAGATGTACGATAAGCATTGTGCACGCTTTGATAGCCTCTTTGCGCTGCCGATGATGTTGATAATGATGACAATGATGATGATGATGATGATGACGAAGCTGCTGCTGCCGCCGCTGCTGCTGCTGCTGCCGCTGCCACTGGCATGTTCAAAGTCATAGGCAACGGCGGCGACTTAACAATGGTCGGCCCATGCGGCTTCTTGCCCTTGAGCATGCCAAGCGGCGGTCCCATTATGCGTTGTGGACACGGCGGACTCAGCGGCGGCATGGGCAGCTTATCCGCGGCCAGTTGATTCGATGTGATGCGCATAATTTCCAATGTCGGCTTACCGTATGCCGATGCCGATGTGCCGGCCAGCGTTAAGGAGCTGCCCGCCGCCGCTGCCGAGCTCGCACCCGACGTGGCATAGGGAAATCCAAAGTTATGCGTCATCGTCGGTGCGCTGTGACGCGGCCGCGACGTAATGGTCAACGTTTCGTTGCCGGCGTGATGCGACTGCATGGCCGCAATGGATATGCTCAGCGGTGGCCGTTGCTTGGACACACTCCCATCGGGGCTAAGCAGACGCACCGTGGGCGCATATAGGCTGCACAGGTTCCCCGATGACGATTTGTTGGCGATGCTCTGCCGTTGCTGCTGCTGCTGATGCTGCTGCTGCTGCTGATGCTGCTGCTGCTGATATTTGCTGCTGGTGGCGATGGCGGCTTGCTGCGCAACGGTCATGCGTTCGTGGTGCTCGATGCGCGGCTGCTTGCACAGGCCGGCCAGACGTGGGTGTGGCTCGTCGAGCGACAGAGAGCGCTTCAGCTGCAGGCCGACGTTCTTATTCGCCGCACTCGCTATGGAGGTCGGCGTGGAGTGGTAGCGCTGCATGTGCATTTGTGTGCGCGGCGGCTTCGGCACCACGAACTGTGACTGCGCGGCTGCGTGCGAGGCGGCGGGTGTTGTCGCTGTCAGTGTCGTCATGGCATGTGCCGCCGCTAATGCTGTCGGCTTGCGCGCCTGGTGTGCCATCATGTGCATTGTGGGCATTTCGTTCATGTTTGTTGTTGCTCTCGTGTTATTGTTATTGTTGTTGTTGTTGTTGGTCCGCAAGTGTTGCTGTTGATGTTGCTGAGCAATGGAGCTGCGCACCGTATTGGCAACTTTTAACGCTGGCGACACATTCGCTGCTGCGGCTGTTGTTGCTGTTGTTGTTGTAGTGTTGTTCCCCGGCGTCGTTGTGAAACTCAACGTCGTCGTCGTCTTGAACAGACTCGGCGGCAAGGATGGCGACGGTATTAACTTCAGCTCATGGCTGGCTGCTGCTGCCGCCAGGGCTGCCGTCGCTTGTGTTGACTTTGCGCTGATGATGTGCACTTTGCCCGCCGTGTCGGTGTGTCGCATTGATTCTGGCAACGGTACATCGGACATTTGTGTTGATTTGCTTGTTAGTGTTGTTGTTGTCATGCTTGTTGTTGTCGCTGTGGGCATTAAACTGTTAATGCTGCGCGATTCCTCACCGAGAGTCTTATTCAGCGCATTGAGATTGTCGCTCTTTTGCTTCACAAGTTCCTCCAGTTTTAATTTTTTCAGTGTGAACGCCTCAAGCTCAACGCTGGACATGCCGGATAAGGACTCGCCGCCGGATACGGAATGCGCACGCTTAATGTCCACCTTGTGCGGCTTGTGATTGTGCGTTGTGGTGATTTTCATCTTCATCTTTCCATCCGTCTGCGAGGAGATTTCCGCATGCATTTTCTTGCGCTTGCCATTCGAATCCTTCGACTCCTTTGAGTGTTTCTTTTTGCGTTTCTTGTGCGATGACGACGTTGAGGACAACGACGATGATTTGTTTGCGGCATTACCCTCCGCCGGCGCTGCATGTCCGAAAATGAAGGGTCCATTCGAAGAGGATGTGGTCGAGGAACAGGACGACATGGGCGATGCACTGGGACTGTATTTGGTTTTCTCAAACGTTTCCGCTGTTTCCAATGGCGTCAGCGCCTCAATCGGTTTCAGCCCAATGTTCTTTGCGTATGTCTCCAAGTCCAGTTGCGGCGATGCCGCCACCATTGCCGACGTCTCCTCTGGCAGCTGAGACTTGCGCCGTTTGCGGCTAACAGAGTCCTCCAGTCGGGCATCCGCCGACTTCGGCTTCGCCACTGTGGTCAGCTTCATCTTCATGCTGCTCAGCTCGATCTTCAGCTTGGGCAGATTCTTGCGTTCACTATTCGGTGACTTCTTGTTCGCGGTCTTCATCTCGAAGGTGTCATCTTCGGGATAGGCAGCGGCTTCGCGTAGCTGCGACTGCGGTATGCTCACCACAATGTCACACTTGGCCACCGGTTCACTGTTGGCCTTCGCCTGCTTGGCGGGCAAAGCACTTTTCGTCGTCGTGCTTGCCGCCGCCGCCGTCGCCGTCACGGCATAGTCACTGTAGCGCATATCGTTGCTACGCAAACTCTTGAAGTCATTGTTCAGCGCCAAGGCGGTCTCATCCGTAAGGGTCGTGCCCGTTGCACGCTTACCTGCCACTTTGCTGCATTTGCGCGCATTCACCGATGACTTCAGCGCATCGCTGTGATCCTTTGCGGTTTTGCCTGTTGCCTTGTGGCCGTGTTTATCCGCGTGCAAAACATCTTCCGAGAACGTTACCGTTTTCAAGTGTGCGTTCGTTTTTGTTGTGGGTGATTTGTTTGTTGTTGTTTTATTTGTTGTTGTTGTCGTAGTTGTTGCTGCCGCAGTATTTGCTTTATCACACTTAATGCTTGCAGCCGTTAACTCCGACTTAGCGCTCAAAGTGCTGATGGCGAAGTCCTGTTCAATTGTGAAGTGTTTAACTTCCTCCGTTTTTGTGTTGTTCTCATGTAGCAAAATTTTATAACGAAAAGCCATAGGAGCGTGCTAAGCGTGACGAAATGACAACATATTTTTGTTTTTTTTTTATGATATATATATAATAAAAATGTTAAGCCCTAATGCCATCCACAAATATGCTCCAAGGGCATCGCAGTAACTTTGCAATATCCTCAAGAAAATATATAATATCCAACTTATACCGCCTACTTTCAAGACCATTACCTGTAACATCTACATTACAAAGCAAAAACAGAAAGCTGACTTACGGCAGATTCTGACTTGGGTACGAATTCAATAAGCGCTCGGTAAGTTACTTGGATTGTTGCAAAACCCTACTACGCTAAGCACAATAAGATTGAACGATGTGGCTTACACAGATCTTTTCTAAAAGTTTTGATGCCTAGTGTTGGTTCTTTTACCGGCGCTGATGTAACGACTAAACTAAAGTCATCAAAATATTTCTGAATTAACTCCATAACACATGAGTAAAGCATTTACTATATAAATAGGCACATAATAATCAGTAACATCCCTTTTTAACTGCCTTCAACAAAAGGTATTCACTTGATTTTTCTTTTGTTTGATAGGTTGTGAATAGGAGCACTGCGGAATTAGTGGGCTGCCAATAGTAAGTTTGATGTAAAAATTATTTCATATTGGGTGGATTACTTTGAAATTTGTTTAACATAGAGATACAGAAAACTTTCGGTATTTAGTTCCGTATGAATTTCTTAATTCTTTTACGTGCGACATTTCTTTATATAACTAATATTCAGTTCCGACATCGGCTTATAACTTATTCTGCTTGATGTTTCGGACAGACACTGACGATTTCAGTTTGGGTCTCGCTTTGATTTGGTTGTAAATTTGGGTTACGCTTTAAGTTTTGGTTACGTTTCCGGTTGGGGCAGTAATTTCAGTCGGTTTGCCTATGAAGTTTTTATTGCTGAGTTTAAATTTGATGTACAAATAAGGTTTGCAGTTTGTTTCTTTTTTTTGTTGTTTTTTAATTACTTGTGTTTTAACTTTCGGTTTAGAAGTTTAACTAACAAAACTATACTTAATCAATTATAATAACAATATTGGTCAATGACGGTCTGTTCGGGATCTAAAGGATACCTTAATGAACCTTACAGGCCTCTAAACTCTTCTATAGTTTTGATTTAAAAGTTTTGAATGCATCATCCATATATTATTGCATTGTGAATGGCATTGATCCCACGATAAACAGGCAATATTTCTTTTAGAAGCTAGCAAATGTACTTACCCTCTGCCAATTGTAGCAATAGCCCACATCCATAAGCGAGAACTCATTTGGCAAAACATCCTCCTCGTAGCTAACCTCGACAGTGATTTGCTTATTCTCCGGCGCAATGTCATACTTGGAGCAAAGGAAACGCTTCAGATGGTAAATCTTAACACTAGCCGGGCACTGCAAGTAACGCACCGGGGGTATATGATTTCCTTTGCAGTGTTTCAGCAACATCGGATGATATTCCAAGGATAAACTGGATGACAAATAAAGACAAAAAAAAACCAAAGTCATTCACATTCAAAGTTATGTATTTAGCAAGAGATACAAGAAAATGATCTGCTGATGAGTAGTAGCGTCAGGCATTCGATAGAATAGCTTACCTTATAGGCTCTGCTGGCGAAAAGAACTCCTGCATGGGCTCCTCAAACTCGCAGAGGTCCTCATGCTGTGCCTCAAACAAGGCCAGGCTGTCGCATTCGCGCTGATAGAGGCCGGGCACTATTTTATAGATGATGGCGCGCAATGTGTTGTCAGCTCTGAAAGCGAAGATAAAGCATATAAGGTAATGCACAAGAATACGCAAGCAATATGGTCACCCACTTTAAGTTGCCCTCGTTGATCTGCTTGCCATGGGACTTGCACTGCGGACAGTAGGCATCGCGCAATAAATGCTTCAGTATGCAACTTCGACAATCTGCAAACGGGAAGACGAGAATAAAAAAAACCACTCCGACTGCGGCGCTGTCACTCTTGACTCGTCGGCTCAACTCACATGTATGATAACAATAGTCCACGGTCGTGGGATCAATCATGTAGCCTCCGCAGATGGCACATGCAATCAGTTCATTCAGTTTCTGCACATTGCAGCGTCCCCGGCTGCTCGCCTGCTCTTCCGGGCTCTTGAATGTTTCCGGCAGCAATTGCATGTTGTATCGTGTCATTGTTGCGCAGACATTTAATTTGTTTAAATCTGTACGTGTTTTGTCTCTTCGTTAGCCTCTATAGATTTCTGTCATACTGCAATGAGAGCACAGCAGGCGGCATTTTAATTGGGGCAAATTGATGAAATTTTCACAACTAACTGGAAATGCTGCAAAGCAAGCCATGAACAAATCCATTGCTGTAGCAAGATATGTTCAAAATAAACGAATCAAAAACAAAAAAAAAAAAATAACAGCTATCAGCATTGACTCAGCGCAAGGATATTGCAAAAATGGCGAATGCTTCACTGCAGCATGGACACTATGACGTCAATTGTCTTATAAAACAATGCATGCTAGAACGGGAGTACTGTGGTTACCCTAAGTATACAGTAGACACTCAAAACAGAGAACTAATCAAAAATAAGCCTGTATGCATGATCGTATATGTTCACTTTAACGTTTGAAAGTTATTATGTGTTTTTCATTGAAAATGATATAAAAGATAAACAATTTATCTATGTAAACATTATCTTCTCTATGTATATAAAATTCTCATGTCACGTGTGAAAATGTTTGTTCTCATACTCCTCCGAAACGGCTTGACCGATTCTTATGAAATTTTTAATGCATATTCAGTAAGTCTGAGAATCGGCTACTATCTATTTTTCAAACCTCTAAGTGTTTTTATTATGTGGTATTAAAAATACATACAACCCTACAGTAAACACAACGGAGTAGGGTTTCATATTTCTGTCAAACAATAAGCCTTTTCTCACTCTCTCTACAGTTTTCGGTTATTATTAGTGTTTTAATTTTGAGTGTAATTCGCACGATCAGTTAATTAAGTGATTTACATAACCTCTAAAATACTCAACACGTGTCACGAGTTACCGCAAACAACGGCTATTGAGTTGTAAGTATAAATTATTTTTTTTATACGTTTATCATAAAATCAAAAATTATTCTTTCTTATTTGTATTTTTACAGTGGACCATGCCAACAAAACGCAAAGGGGCCAATTTGAGCCGTGATACAAATAAATCTAGAAGGATTCGAAATAGAAGAACCCAAAGAACCGAAGAACAAGTTCAGGAAGAAAATACTGGAGTGCGTGTGAGAATGGCGTAATTGCGTCAAGAACGCAACGAAGTCATGAGATTAGAACAACGACAATCACACCTTTTTAGAAAAAAGACATCTGACGGGTACGGTATGTATTATAAACAAAATGAAGCGATATTTTGGATTGCATTCTCATGTAAAAAAAAGGGCAGTACAAGGTCTGCCGGGTCAGCTAGTATATATATATATTCATATAAGTTGATATACACATATTCATATGTACATATGAATATCATAAAAAGCGCCATTCATTTCATATTTACTGAACACAATGTGGTTGATCTGTGCAGTTCATGCACCTAACTTGTTCATCCTATTTTTTAATAAATATAAATTGAGAGGGATTCTTCAATTGTTTGCCTATTTAAGTAATAATAAAACTGTTCACTCTTTCGAGTTTCTTGCACTTTTTGCTTGTTCATTTTTTAGAGCAGTCAGTGTAAAGAAATCTGTGTTCAATCTTGCGTTTGCATGCTCATTTCACATAATGTGTCTGTTCACTCTTTTGAGCGTCTACTGTTTGTTTGTCAATTCATAGGACAATAACTTGTCATACAGTTATTGTGTAACTTAAATGTTGGTTTTGCTTATTTTTTGCATGTGTAACTCAATGCCATCAAAGAAATAAACATTTGCTTCAACAAAGTAAAAGAAAAATGACGAAAATGAAGCAGGTCTTCAAAATTTGCCACACTCTTGAAAGTAAATTGTGGCATTTACTAACAAAATTCCATGTGTTTTTCAAGATATCTTTAACAATTTTCGGTTTTAATAATTCTAGTTAATGTCCAATTTCATATCTCAATATTATATATATCGGTTTACTATATTATATAGCAGCAATAGGAATAATCGGCCGAAAAACAACATTTGCTGCGAAAATCTACCTTGTTTATAAATTTATCGTTACCATAATTTGGAATTGATAATTTTAGGTAATATCCAATCATATACCTGAATATGATAAATATGGGTTTACTATAACATATAGCTGCCATAGAAACTATTTGAAAAGTGACCTTCAAAGTTTGGGAACGCGGTGGCCGGCTTTGCTCGGCCAAAAAAAAAAAAAAAAAAAAAAAAAAAAAAAAAAAAAAAAAAAAAAAAAAAAAAAAAAAAAAAAAAAAAAAAAAAAAAAAAAAAAAAAAAAAAAAAAAAAAAAAAAAAAAAAAAAAAAAAAAAAAAAAAAAAAAAAAAAAAAAAAAAAAAAAAAAAA